>CAUYLG010007663.1:0-49975 GCA_963573385.1 Cacajao melanocephalus
TGCATTCTAGCCTGGGCAGTAGAACAAGAATCCTGTTCTCTCTCCCTCTTTTTCTTCCTCTTTCTTTCTCTCATACATTCTTTTTCTTTCTTTCTTTCACTCTCACTTTCTTTCCTCTCTTTTTCTTTAAAAAAAAAAAAAAAGAAGTGATGATTAGCAAAATAATTTGCTAATCATTTTCTTAAAGGTATTTTACTTAGGTTGAAAATTTTTCTTGTTGACAAAAGTATATATTAAAAGTAAAAAGAAAATTTCAAGTGAAAAGATCCTTTAAAAAAAATAGGGTTTAGTAATAAATTTTAGAGCACTTAATTTCTGGTAAGGAAATACAAAGAAAAAGGCAAATATATACTGCGAAGCACACTTACAAACAAACAAAAATGTCTATATCATGGAGAAGTGCACAAACTCAGTTCAAAAGACACTATTAGAAAAAAGAAGTGTCAATCAAAGAAAGCTCCTTATAATGGATGAATTATGAGTTGTTATTTGCAGATGAGGAACAATGGACTGGTAAAAGAAAGCCAATGCCCGCAGTTGAGATTTTCACACAATTTTTGAGAATATAAATTCTATTGTATTTCTGATGAAACTATGATAATTGTCACTATAAAATGTTCAAAAAACTCTAGTACTTAAAGAAACCATAGATTTTTATTTTGATTAATTTGCTAATTTGTTTTTGCCTATATAATCTACTTATCTAATTTTTCTTTAAAGTATCATTTTAAAAAACTCATCCACTTTGTTATCAATGTATTACAATTGAACAACATTTTTCCAAAGGCTCTCACACATCTCACATGGTCCATTACTGCAAGAGACAGATTCCATGGTCAATGAAAGATCAAAATTTACCCACGATGAATCACAAACTAGAAATGAAAACAGGTTTCCTGAATCCTAATCTAGAGCTCATCTTACTAACAGAAACAAAGACTTTTAAAACTTCTCTTGTTCATCTAGAATGTGTAATTTCTTAGAATTAAGTCTTCGAATTCAGAACAATGTGCTACAATATAGAACTTTCAAAACTCATGCAAGCAGAAAAAACTTGAGATACAGACTCAAATACTTCAGGTAAAAATATGTTTTTTGTATATTAACCACTCAATAGCACAAACCTTAACATTATCAAAAACCCACGTATCCAGTATTGTTGCATCTTGAGCACCAAAATCCTGTCTCTTAGAATCATAACTATATGTATAAACGTGGTCTCCACTAGCACCTGAAAAAGAAATTTGGAAAAAATAATTTTTTACAAAATCTTTTAAACTATCGTAAAATAGGAGCTATTCATTCACAGATTTTTGTGAATAACCAGAATTTTCACAAAGCATTGTATGATGGGGAAGAGAAAAATGGGAGGAATCATGAACATTTATTTATTTTATGTGCTATGGACCATGCTGCATACTTTAATATATTCTATGTCTTTTGTCCTCAAAAATGACAAATTTTAATTTTGCAGATCCATTATATGTTAACTAATATGCCAAAATCACAACTTTAATAAGCAATAGAACAAAAATAAGCACAATATTTGTCTCCCTTTAAGGATTAAGCTATTCAAAACATGTGTGCCCCTTAGAATGTTACAATCTGAAGTAAATAAAGATGTGTGGTGTACAAACCTTCTTAACATAAGAAGAAAATCCAAATATTTCACTTCTCTTATTCATATACTATGCATATTTTTCTCAACTTAGAATAAATATTGCTTATTGCCAAAGAGTTTGAAGGGGTCAACAAGCTATAATAATCTCATACATATGCAAGACTGTATTAGGAATCTAATCAGTTTAGTGAATTTCTGAGTTCAATAGGCTCTTGCAGGTAATAAAAAAGAGATATAATAAAGTAATACAATCTTTACAGCACCAGTTCAGCTCTAATGACTCCATTCCACGGCTCAGCCATTTTACTTCCCACATCCCAAATAAAAAGGTCTGACTGGTTTTGCTGGTTACTATAAGAAATGGAACACTCCTATTAGACTATTTCTAATTCAAGTATCAGTTCTATCCCATCCATTGTAGCCAGAAATAGGAAGGTTAGTTTGATAAGCCATAGCAACTCAATTCACCCTTACCACTACCAGCCCCCTAAAAAACTAAACTGCTTTCCAAAGAAGGTGATACATAAATGGCAAACAGTTTGAGGTTTTTTTGGTCCACCCAGTATAATAATGCACTGTGACTTTCATACGTAAAATTCTCAATTTATATTTTGCTTTCTGGACACACAATAATCTTCAATAGTTCCCATTATTTTCGTGACTAAGTATGTTGCATATCCTTTCTGATAAGTGAAATGATCAATCGTTCTTCTCCCACTTAAAAGCATTTAATGACATGAAATTCATCCAACTGATTTTAGAAAATAATATAAATGAATTGTCTAATTAAGAGATGTCCCAATATTTGCAGAATTATGCATATAAACAAATCTAAATGCCATATTCAATATATTAAATATCAACTTAAATAAATTATGTGTTAAATGCCGTATATACCAAATGCCAAAACATATGGCATATTCAACATAATAATATGGGAATTATAACCACATATATTAACATTTAAATCTTTTTTTTTTTTTTGGAGACAGAAAGTTGCTCTGTTGCCCAGGCTGGAATGGCATGACCATGACTGACTGCAGCCTCAACATCCCAGGCTTAAGCGCTTCTTCCACCTTAGCCATCTGAGTATTTGAGACTACAGGCACATGACACCATGCTCAGCTAATTTTTTGTTTCCTGTAGAGATTGGGGGGGGTCTTTCCATGTTGCCCAGACTGGCCTCAAATTCCTGAGCTTAAGTGATCCACCTGCCTCAGTCTCCCAAAGTGCTGAGATTACAGGTGTGAACCACTGTGCCCGGCCAATGTTTAAATCTTTATATGAATATCTACTAACTTCTAAAATGATTTACCAAAGTATAATGAACCACACATCAACATCATCATTATAAGAAAGTTATGTGATAAGCGCTATGCTAAATTTTCACATGAATTATATAAATTAATTCTAAAAATAAACCTATGAGACAGAAACTAGTATTATCACATTTTACAAAAAGGAACTTGAAGCCCAGAGAGGTTACCTAAATAGCTCAAAATTATAAAGCTGTTAAGTGATAGAGCCATATATCATTTAATTGAATCCAAAATACTATCTAACTGTATGATGTGCCAATATTCCAAGTATAACTAAGAAGGAAAAAAACATTGCCAGTTAAACTGACACACCTATTCATTGTAATTAAACATTCCTATTTCAGAAATGTTAAAAATGTGAAAATATGTGTAAAAATCAACAAATACAATAGGTAAATAATATATAGAAAACTACCATATTGATTTATTCCCTTTTTACTACCTGAGGAAATATAATCAATGACTCTTACCTTTGGCAAACATAGGTAGAATATCTGGGCTTCCCCAGCTCCATGTGTATTTACTTTCATTAAAAAGAGAATCAAATTCTACAGGATTTTCCTTCCATCCTTCAGAAAGAAAGAAAGCAATAATACTAATATATACATGGTACAATAAGCCCTTAAAGAAGTGTTCTTCAAATAATAATTATATCAGTTAGAGAACAAATGCAAAACCAATAATAGATTTTGTATTACGCATATTACGCCACTATTTTTAAAAAACTAACAATAGATAATTTACTTCATATGGAAACATAAAACCATTTTTGAACTTTCAAGAGTAATATCTAGGAAAATTAAGCTTCCATCCAACCCAAACTCTTTAAATAACACTGAATAATAAAATACTAAAGCTTCACTCTGGAGTCAATACCAGTGGGTGTTCACGTCAGTAAGGCATGCTAAAACATTTGTCCAAAGTATCTCAAAACATACTTTCACTTAGGGACATAATTCAGTGGTAAAGCAGTAATATTTATTTGTCAAACTTTTCATTTAATAAGATTATCCAAACAGACAATACCTTTGGCAACTGCACTGACATCTTCATAAAACCCGGCTATCAGGGCTACGTGACCTGGCCGAGATTCTGTTGGCACACGTGTATGAGATATGCCCCAGCTGCCTTCATGCATTATTATATTCCTAAAAGATATTAAAGACAGTTAACATAGACTGTGATTAGATACTCTCACATAAAGCTTTAGAAAAATAAGATAATTATCAAAAGCAAAAAGTACAATCAAAACTTAAGAAGGAAAGGAATCTTTCAAATCCCAGCTGAACCCATTCTGAGCATCTACCAGCTGAATGCAGCAGCATGAATTTGCTGATGTAAGACTCACAAAGAACCACTCAACCACTGCACAGTACCAGGAGACAAAAATGCATGACTGTGGTTTTAAACCACAAAATGTTGACACGGTTTGTTATATACAGATAAAACATATAATATTATTATATCAATGTTAAATTGCATGAGGCGTGATGATAGTATTGTGGCTATTTAGGAGAAACACCTTTTTCTTAAGAGACACAGGCTGAAGTGTTTGGTATAAAGTTTCTTGCTTTCAAACTGTTAAGGAAAAAATAATTAAAACTAGGTGCATAGGGGCAGAGCAAGATGGCCGAATAGGAACAGCTCTGGAGTGTAGTTCCCAGTGAGAGCTGTACAGAAGGTGAGTTATCTCTGCATTTCCAAAGGAGGTACCAGGTGTGTCTCAATGGGACTGGTGGCACAGTGGGTGTAGCCCAGGAAGGGTGAGCCGAGGCAGGGTGGGGCACTGCCTCACCCATTAAGTGCAATCCCCGGAGGACCCCCCCCGCCACTCCCTACCCAACAGAGGCCATTGGGGGTTTTTCCATACACCCCAGCACTCCAGTTCAGATACTGCACCTCTCCCGCAGTTTTTACAGCCCACAGACCAGGAGATTCCTGGGCCAAAAAGCGCCGTAAGTTTCTAGCAAAGAAACAGCCAGCACCAAAGGTTTCCACACAAAACCTCACACAAATCTGGGTGGCTGTTTCAACTGGCGCCTGAAACACCTGGGAGACAGAACCACCCATTCAACTGAAAAAGAGGGGGCCGAAAGCAGGGAGCCAGGTGATCTGGCTTGGCAGGTCCCACCCCCACAAAGACCAGCAATATGATACTCCTTTACTTGAGAGTTTCGCAACCAAACACAGCTGGATGCGGGATGGTCTAGCTCTGTGTGGGGGGAGGGGCGTCTGCCATTACCGAGGCAGTCCGCCATTACTGAGGCAGACCACCACTACCAAGGCAGTCCGCCATTACTGAGGCAGACTACCACTACCAAGGCAGTCCGCCATTACTGAGGCAGACCACCACTACCAAGGCAGTTCTAACTGTACCTCTGTAAACAAAACCGCAAGGAAGTTTACACAGTAGCTGGGCAGGGCCCACGGCAGCTCAGCAACACCTCTGCTAACAGACTGTGACTAGACTACCTCCTTGCTGGGCAGGGCATCTCTGAAAAAGGAAAGCAGTACATCAGGAACTTATAAATAAAGCCCCACCTTACCAAGACAGAGCAGCTGGGAAAAGAGGCGGTTACGAGTTCTGGTGTAGCAGACTTACACGTACCTGCCCAGCAGCTCCGAACGGAACAACGGAGCTCCCAGCACAGCACCTGAGCTCTGATAAGGGACAGACTGTCTCCTCACGCAGGTCCCTGACCTCCATATATCCAAAGAGGCACCTCATAAAGGAGAGCTCTGGCTGACATCTGGCAGGTATCCTTCTGGGACGAAGCTAACAGAAGAAGAAACTGGCAGCAACCCTTGCTGTTCTGCAGCCCTCACAGGTGATTCCCAGTCAAGCAGGGTCTGGAGTGGACCTAGAGCAGTCCTGCAGCAAAGGGGACTGACTGTTAGAAGGAAAACTAAAAAACAGAAAGAAATAGCTTCAACACCAACAAAAACAACGTCCACTCAGAGACCTCATCCGAAAGTCACCAACTACAAAGACCACAGGTGGATAAATCCACAAAGATGGGAAGAAACCAGCACAAAAAGGATGAAAACATCAAAAATCAGAATTCCTCTCCTCCTCAAAGGGATCACAACTCCTCAACAGTAAGAGAACAAAGCTGGATGGAGAAACAGTCTGATGAACTGACAGAAACAGGCTTCAGAAGGTGGGTAATAACAAACTTCTCTGAGCTAAAATAACATGTTCTAACCCAATGCAAAGAAAGGAAGAACCCTGAAAAAAGGTTAGACAAAATGTTAACTAGAATAAGCAGCTTAGAGGAGAACAGAAACAACTTGATGGAGCTAAAAAACACAACATGAGAACTTCGTTAAGCATACACAAGTTTCAGTAGCCGAATCGACCAAGCAGAAGAAAGGATATCAGAGATTGTAGATCAACTCAATGAAATAAATGAGAAGGCAAGATTAGAGAAAAAAGAGTGAAAAGAAATGAACAAACCGTTTAAGAAATATGGGATTATGTGAAAAGACCTAATCTACGTTTGATAGGTGTACCTGAATGTGACAGGGAGGATGAATTCAAGCTGGAAAACACTTTTCAGGATATTATTCAGGAGAACTTCCCCAACCTAGCAAGGCAGGCCAACATTCAAGTCTAGGAGATACAGTGAACACCACAAAGATATTTCTCAAGAAGAGCAACCCCAAGGCACATAATCATCAGACTCACCTCGGTTGAAATGAAGGAAAAAATGCTAAGGACAGCCAGAGAGAAAGGTTGGGTTACCCACAAAGGGAAGCCCATCAGACTCACAGCAGAGCTCTCAGTAGAAACCCTACAAGTCAGAAGAGAGTGGGGGCCAACATTCAACATCCTCAAAGGAAAGAACTTTGAACTCAGAATTTCATATCCAGCCAAACTAAGTTTCGTAAGTGAAGGAGAAATAAAATCCTTCATGGACAAGCAAATGCTGAGAGATTTACTCACCACCAGGCCTGCCTTACAAGAGTTCCTGAAAGAACCACTAAATATGGAAAGGAACAACCAGTACCAGTCACTCCAAAAACATACCAAATTGTAAAGGCCATCGACACAATGAAGAAACTGCATCAACTAACGGGCGAAACAACCAGCTAGCATCAAAATGGCAGGATCAAACTCACACATAACAATATTAACTTTTAATGTAAATGGGGTAAATGCCCCAATAAAAGACACAGACTGGCAAATTGGATAAAAAGTCAAAAGCCATCAGTGTGCTGTATTCAGGAAACCCACCTCACGTGCAAGGACACACATAAGCTCAAAAAAAAAGGGATGGAGGAAGATTTACCAAGCAAATGGAGAGCAACAAAAAAAGCAGGAATTGCAATCCTAGTCTCTGATAAACTGGACTTTAAACCAACAAAGATCAAAAGAGACAAAGAAGGGTATTACTTAATGGTAAAAGGATCACTGCAACCAGAAGAGCTAACAATCCTAAATATATATGCGCCCAATACAGGAGCACCCAGATACATAAAGCAAGTTCTTAATGACCTACAAAGAGACTTAGACTTCCACACAATAATAGTGGGAGACTTTAACACTCCACTGTCAATATTAGACAAACCAATGAGACAAAATTAACAAGGATATCCAGGACTTGAAATCATATCTGGACCAAGCGGACCTAATAGACATCTACAGAACTCTGCACCCCAAATCTACGGAATATACATTCTTCTCAGCACTGCATCACACCTACTCTAAAATTGACCACATAACTGGAAGTAAATCACTTCACAAATACAAAAGAACAGAAATCATACCAGTCTCGCAGACCACACTGCAATCAAATTAGAACTCAGAATTCAGAAACTAAGTCAGAACCGCACAGCTTCATGGAAACTGAACAACTGGCTCCTGAATGTTGACTGGATAAACAATGAAATGAAGGCAGAAATAAAGATGTTCTTCAAAACCAATGAGAATGAAGACACAACATACCAGAATCTCTGGGACACATTTAAAGCAGTGTCTAGAGGGAAACTTATAGCAATAAATGCCCACATGAGAAGCAAAGACAGATCTAAAATCGACACCCTATCGTCAAAATTGAAAGAGCTAGAGGAGCAAGATAAAAAAAGCTCAAAAGCTAGCAGAAGACAAGAAATAACTAAGATCAGAGCAGAACTGAAGGAGACAAGGACACAAAAAAACCTTCAAAAAATCAATACATCCAGGAGCTGTTTTTTTTAAAAGATCAACAAAATAGATTATAAAAAAGAAAAGAGAGAAAACTCAAATAGATGCAATAAAAAATGATTAAGGGGAATATCACCACCGATTCCACAGAAATACAAACTACCATCAGAGATTACTATGCACATAACCCTGGAAGAAATGGATAAATTCCTGGACACTTGCACCCTGCCAAGACTAAACCAAGAAGAAACTGAAACCCTGAATATTCCAATAAGGGCTGAAGTTGAGGCAGCAATTAATAGCCTATCAACCAAAAAAAGTCCAGGACCAGATGGGGTCACAGCTGAATTCTACCAGTTGTACAAAGAGAAGCTGATACTCCTCCTTCTGAAACTGTTCCAAATAATACAAAAAGAGAGAATCCTTCTCAAATCATTTTATGAGACCAACATTATCCTGATACCAAAATCTGGCAGAGACTTAACAAAAAAAGAAAACTTCAGGCCAATATCCATGATGAACACAGATGTAAAAATCTTCAATAAAATAATGGCAAACTGATTGCAACAGCACATCAAAAAGCTTATCCATCACCATCAAGTAGGCTTCATCCCAGAGATGTAAGACTGGTTCAACACACACAAGTCTATAAACGTAATCCAACACATAAACAGAACCAAAGATAAAAACCACATGATTATCTCAATAGATGCAGAGAAGGCCTTCCACAAAATTCAACAGCTCTTTATGCTAAAAACTCTCAATAAACTAGTGATCAGCAGAACGTATCTCAGAATAATAAAAGGTATTTATGACAAACCTACAGCCCATATCATACTGAATGGGCAAAAACTGGAAGCATTCCCTTAGAAATCTGGCATTAGGCAGGGATGCCCTCGTCTCACCATTCCTATTCAATATAGTACTGGAAGTTCTAGCCAGAGCAATCAGGCAAGAAAAAGAAATAAAGGGTATTCATTTAGGAAAGAAGGAAGTCAAATTGTCTCTATTTGCAGACAACATGACTGTATATTTAGAAGACCCCCATCATCTCAGCCCAAAATCTCCTGAAACAGATAAGCAAATTCAGCAAAGTCTCAGGATACAAAATCAATGTGCAAAAATCACAAGCATTCCTACACACCAACAACGGACTAACAGCCAAATCAAGAGTGAATTCCCATTCACAATTGCTACAAAGAGAATGAAATACCTAGGAATACAACTAACAAAGGATATAAAGAATCTCTTCAAGGAGAACTACAAACCACTGCTCAATGAAATAAGAGAGGACACAAACAGATGGTAAAACATTCCATGCTCATGGTTAGTTAGAATCAATATTGTGAAAACGGCCATACTGCCCAAAGTAATTTATAGATTCAATGCTATCCCCATCAAACTACAAATGACCTTCTTCACACAGCTGGAAAAAAACCACCTTAAACTTCATATGGAATCAAAAGTGAGCCCACATCGCCAAGACAATTCTAAACAAAAAGAACAAAGCTAGAGGCATCATGCTACCTAACTTCAAACTATACTACAAGGCTACAGTAATCAAAACAGCATGGTACTGGTACCAAAACAGAGATATAGACCAATAGAACAGAACAGAGGTCTCAGAGGCAATGCCACACATCTACAACCATCTGATCTTTGATAAACCTGACAAAAGCAAGCAATGGGGAAAGGATTCCCTATTTAATAAATGGTACTGGGAAAACTGGCTGCCCATGTGCAGAAAGCAGAATCTGGACCCCTTCCTGACACCTTACATCAAAATTAACTCCAGACGGATTAAAGACTTAAACATAAGACCTAACACCGTAAAAATCCTAGAAAACCTAGGCAAAACCATTCAGGACATAGGCATAGGCAAGGACTTCATGACTAAAACATCAAAAGCACTGGCAACAAAAGCAAAAATAGACAAATGGGATCTAACTAAACTCCAGAGCTTCTGTATAGCAAAAGAAACAATCATTAGAATGAACCGGCAACCAACAGAATGGGAAAAAATTTTTGCAATCTACCCATCTGACAAAGGGCTAATATTCAGAATCTACAAAGAACTAAAGCAGATTTATAAGAAAAAAACAAACCCATTCAAAAGTGGGTGAAGGATATGAACAGACACTTTGCAAAAGAAGACATATATGAGGTCAACAAACATATGAAAAAATGCTCATCATCAATGGTCATTAGTGAAATGCACATCAAAACCACACTGAGATACTATCTCATGCCAGTTAGAATGGCAATCATCAAAAAAATCTGGAGACAACAGATGCTGGAGAGGATGTGGAGAAATAGGAACACTTTTACACTGTTGGTGGGAGTGCAAATTAGTGCAACCATTGTGGAAGACAGTGTGGCAATTCTTCAAGGACCTAGAAACAGAAATTCCATTTGATCCAGCAATCCCATTACTGGGTAGATACCCAAAGAATTCTAAATTGTTCTATTATAAAGACACATGCACACATGTGTTCATTGCAGCACTGTTTACAATAGCAAAGACCTGGAACCAACCCAAATGCCCATTGATGATAGATCGGACAAGGAAAATGTGGCACATATATACCATGGAATACTATGCAGCCATAAAAAATGATGAGTTCATGTCCTTTGTAGGGACATGGATGAATCTGGAAACCATCATTCTCAGCAAACTGACACAGGAACAGAAAATCAAACACCACATGTTCTCACTCATAGGCGGGTGTTGGACAATGAGAACACATGGACACAGGGAGGGGAGCATCACACACTGGGGCTGTTGGGGGTGGCTAGGGGAGGGACAGCAGGGAGTAGGGAGTTGGGAAAGGATAACATGGGGAGAAATGCCAGATGTAGGTGACGGGGGGCGGGGATGGAGGCAGCAAACCACCTTGCCATGTACGTACCTATGCAATAACCCTGCATGATCTGCACATGTACCCCAGAACCTAAAGTACAATACAATAAAACAATTGAAAAAAAAAAAAAAAACTAGGTGCACATGGGCACCCCTGTGGTGGGGGTAGCAGAGGGGGTAGGAGAGAGTGAATGCAATTATGAAAGGTTAAAATTATCAAACTAGGTTAAGGGTATACAGATATTTATCATATAGTCCTTTCAACTTTTGTGTAGTTGAAAAATTCTTAAAATAAAAAACTAAGGGGAGGGAAAATGGCTACAGTACTAATTTGGAGTTCCATTATATCCCCAAATTTCAGATTAAAACAGGCAAAAAGTTTCTTTGGCTAAAAGGTGTCAACATTATTTAAGTTGTATCACTGTGATTTCCAAAACCTAGGGAAGAAAGCAAAACTACAAGTGATGTATTACAGGTGAAAGGCCAGCAGAGCAGTAAGTTATAAAATAGTAAACTCATCAATAATATTTTTCAAGATAAATATCTGCCTCTCAATACATTCTGAAGAAAAATATGTACTGGTGTCAGTTCTTTTATTATTGACTTACCTAATAATAAAAGCAGCTTTGGTGAAATACATACATAATAAGTAAACAGTTTCAAAAACACTGGACCAAATATAACAGAGAAATATTCTTCAATTTCTTGAGTTATATAATGAAAACTGAACTTAAACAGAAAGGGGAGGTATAAAGAAATATGAATACTCTATTTAAAAGCATTAGTTTAAATCACATTTTTAAGAAACAAAACCTTTCAAAAACAAGCTTAGAAGCTAGGGGATTCCTGAAATTGTAAATATACAGTGGCACACAACACAAAACATCAACTGTTTGAGCCCACAGGGTTTCCTTCATTTAAGACCCAAAGGAGAAGCAAGTGCCACCAGAAAAACCTGACTTTATTTTACCCATATATTTTTATCCTCTTAATTTTGAAATGAAGTATATTTCTCTCTTTTCTTTGGCAACTAAGAAATTTACCCAAATATTTTAATTATTGATAGAAATTTGTTACACATTTTTGTGTACTGTACTTAACCTTGGTTTGATCTTATTTTCCCTCAATGTGCCCCTATTGACTGGAGTCACTCATTTATTTATTTTTATTCTTCAACATGTTATGCATTTCTTTGAGCCATCATAAATTTATTTCTGAAAATTCAACACAACATTCAAGTTCATCCACTCTTCTAGCTGTCAACAAATATTTGTTAGTTGCCCATTATATTATAGGAACTGGAGACAAAGTAGTGGATAAGTCCCAGCTCTCGTGGAACTTTCACTATGTTAAATACTATAAAGAAAAATAAAACAGAGTAAAGCGATAGGAGGTAATGATGACAGATGGGGATTGGGGAAGACAGAATATTCTAGAGAAATTTCCTCTTGAATTTGATTTTAATCTCTCCTCAACACCATTAGAAGGCTTTTCAGGAGTTGCCTCTGATCAGAAAAAGAGCAATAGGTACCTTGTAAGTCTGAGAAATTAAATATTTCTTTTTAATGATACTTCATAGAAGCCAAAGTTACATTAAACAGTGAGATAGACTTGGAAGGGCTTTATCCTATTTTATAGAAGGTTGTGTCTTAATTTGAAGTCTATATTTTCTAGTTAAACATCACTGAAATTAGTAATTCATTGATATTTATGCTTGTGTTTATTTTATAAAATTAGGAGTTTTTAAGAAAAAAATAATATAGTGAGTCCTGAGCCAGATTAGGGAAATTAGGACAAGTTAGCTTAAGCAGCTAAGCCCATCCATTTCAATTCACTGGTTATCAGCTTCAACAGCAGTAGAAATAATACCTAGGAGGAAATAAACTGGCATCTAGTGCTAACCCATAAGACAAAGGCAAATATACAAGTGTCCTATTCTCTTTCGCATCATCGCCCCGTGTCCAGTGTGCAATAAACAGTAAGATATTTTGCAGTTTACTTAACTCAGAATAACATTTTAAGAGATGTCTCTGTATCTGATCACATGCTTACCTAATAAACGGTGCTCTAGAGTTTCCATTTTCATCTAATTCATAAAGTGCATCTGCTCGAAGGCCATCAGCAACAAACAACACTAATCTTCTCGCTGGAGGAGGCAACGGTGTAAACTGAGGAGTCATTCCATGAACCAGAGGAGATGTAAAATAAATGTCAAAGATGGAGGCAAAGAACACAAAATGTACAAGCAATCCCAAAGCAAAGAACAGTAGCATGTCCCGTGTAACTAATCAGTCTTCGAGAACAGCTGAAAGAGTGAACAACATTAAATTGAGGTAAATCTTAATGCAATCACATGTATTTTCACATATTTCACATATGTATTTTCACATATATTTTTAATTATTATATAACTCACAACTTTACTTTCATTTGTGGTGGTAACAATAAGCATTATTTAACAATGTGACATAATACTGAAATCAAATACTTTATAAAGTACATCCAAGGAAAAAGAAAAAGTTCAAATATAATAAGTAATTGGGACAAATAGACTATAATGAATTTAAGTGCATAATAAGCTCATAAAAATTAACACAGGACCAAAGAACAAATAAAAAATTAAATCAGCCCTAAAAGGAGTTAGTGTTCAACCAAGTCAAATCCTACAGACAGAAAATACAATTCGTAAAACTCTTGGTTGTCCATACGACAATCATTGCTAATAAGGGATTTTTAATTATTTAAATAATTTATAATCATTTAGATGTGTGCGAATTGATTTAATTTATTTAAATATTTGTGATTTTTTTTTTCTTCCTACTTTAGTAATCAGTTCAGGGGTATTCTAGCTCTCTTGACTATTATTATATTGAGCAGGAAACATGCATTCTATCACATTTGGCAGAATCATATGAAGTTAAATTTCATCTGTGCTTCAGAAAATTTGTACTTATTAAAAAACATTTTATTTTAGTTCCCTGAATCAGTCAAAGAGGTTACATTTTATCTATTCAATAAAAATGTTTTGTGCACACATCACATGCATAATTGGGTGCTGGGGTACTATAGAGAGTATCAAGTTCTCTGTAAGTTCATCAGAGAGCTGATGAACTTACAAACACATAAGGAAGAAAAAGCAATATAAAACATTTAAATAATACTGTAAAGGAATATACCATTAAACTGCCAAGATCAAACTGAACATGGGTGTCTTTCCAAGCCAGTCTGTAATTTGCTATTGTTGGTGAATCTCTGCAGATCAAGAGAGAAAAAAAAGTATTGGAACTTGTCTTACTTGTAATGTAATAGCATTCGTTACATATAGTGATCCTAGGCTGAAAAACACCAAGGATGAGGTAATTTTAACTACAGATACATCTTACCGTTCTTGGCATGAAGAATCACATCATGGAAATAAAGGATGGCAAAATACCTTGCAAAAACAAATGAAATATTGGAAAAATACTCATTAAAGTCAAGCAGATTATAAAAAAGAAAACACAATAGAGCAAAAGGTCAAATTACAAGCCACTGATTTTCCGAGAACCAAGGGTCAACTAAATATCAGAGACATTCTACGAAGTACAAAAATTCTTTAGTGAGTAGATGCTATTTTGCATCTCATAGCTAACTGACAAAGAGAATCTTTACTTGTCATATAGCATATTCCCTCCCGTCTTTCATGCTGCTACAAATCAACTTTCCATTTTCTGATGCAGTTTAGAATAATAATCACTGTCCTTAATTTTTTTAAAAAGTAAATTTCATGTATTTTCACTAAACCACCTAATGAACATTAAATGCTAAATTATCAATGTGAATGTAAAATAATTTTGAACATATTTGTTATTTCCTTAAATATGATTCTTAATGTAGAATCAAAGGTTCAAAGATTGTGAAAAAATTCTTCAAATTACCAAACCAATTTACAATTCCATTAGAAGTGTGTAAATAACTGTAAAGTACCCAAATCTGAAAGTTTTGAACTTTAACAGTAATCTTTTTAGTGCATCAGTACTTTAAATTTATGTCATTTTTATTTGCTTCCCTGCTAGCCAGTAACGGTGTGTACTGATTTCCCAGTTGCAGTTCTTCATGACTTGCTCGTTTGATTACTACAGTAGAGTTCTTTTAGACATTGGACCTTTTCTACTCTAGAGACAACACAGAGGTCCCAGTGAAAAAATGACTACAGTGCATCTAATAATAAACCTGACCCAGTTGTATTTTCCTGTTGGAGATAACCTTTATTATGTTATTTTCAAAGCCAATATTTGCATGGCATTCTGGTCCCTGAAGAAACCTAGATTAGTTACCTTTGTAGCACACGGGATTTTTTGTCTCCAATTTTGCTTCGAGAGCATTTTGTTGGGCCAACTACTTAAAATTCCCTCATAGAATATGAAGAAGAAGAAATGCAAAAATATCTATATTCTAAATTTACCCTCCAGGTTTGTTGTCATCTGTTCAAAAAGATTTAGCTTTTAAGGAACATCTATGTTTAAAGTTATAGGTCTCCATAAGGCTACATACAACTTACCTCACTTTACCCAGGACTGAGACATAATACTGTTCCTAGAACATAAAACATTTTGGGTTTTGGGATTTTTTTTTAATTGTTAAAAAATTCACATTACATTTACCATTTTAAACATTTTAAAGTAAAGACTTCAGTAGTGTTAAATATATTCACAGTATTGTACAACCAAGCTCCAGAACTTTTCATCTTATAAAACTCTCCCAAAGTTGCTGGGATTACAGGTGTGAGCCACTGTGCCCAGCCATGTTTAACTTTTTCAGAAACTGACAAACTTGTTGCTTTCCAAATTGTTGTACCATTTTACATTCCCACCAGCAGCATATGAGAGTTTCGGTGTCTCTAATCCTCAGCAACACCTGGCATTGTCAATCTTTTACACTTTATCTGAAGTGGGTGTGTAGTGGTAGTTTGTTGTGATTTTAATATAATTTCCCTAATGATTAATGTTATTGAGTATCTTTCCATAGGCTTACCTACTGTTTGTATGGATTTAATTTTTTAATTAGATTGTCTTCTTGTTATGGAATCATAATGGTTTGTAATATATTCTAGATGCAGGCATACCACATTTTATTGTGCTTTACTTTATTGCTCTTTGCAGAGTTATTTTTACAAATAGACAGTTTGAGGCAACCCAGCACTAAGTAAGTATATTGGTGCCATTTTCCCAACAATATCTGCTCACTTCATGTCTCTGTGTCATATTTTGTAATTCTTGCAATATTTCAAGCTTTTTCATTGCTATTATCAGTTATGTTGATCTATGATCAGCGATCTTTGATGTTATGATTATAATTGTTTTGAAACAATTACATATAAAACAGCAAACTTAATAAACGTGTGTGTTCTGACTGTTCCACCAACTGGTTATCCCCTATCCCTCTCCCTCTCCTTGGACCTTGCTATGCCAAAGCACAACTAAATTGAAATTAGGCCAATTAATAACCCTACAATGGCCACCTACGTGTTGAAGTGAAAGAAAGAGTCATGTGTCTCTCATTTTAACTCAAAAGTTAGAGATGCTTCAGCTTAGTGAAGAACGCATTTTGAAAGCCAAGACAGGCTGATAGCGAGGCCTCTTGTTCCAAACAGTTATCCAGTTTGTAAATGCAAAGGAAAGTTCTTGAAGAAAATTAAAAGTGCTACTCCACTGACTACATGAATGATAATAAAGTGAAAGTTTTATTGCTGATATGAAGAAAATGTGAGTAGTCTGTTTAGAAAATCAAACCAGCCACATTTCCTCAAGCCAAAGCCTAATTTAGAGTAAGACCCTACCTCTCTTCAATTCTATGAAGCCTGAGAGAGGTAAAGAAGCTGCAGAAGAAATGTCAATATCTATAAAAAAGCATGATGACATTCTGTTTGGAGCAGAGTTAAATCCATAGACCAACTAGGGAAGAACTGATAACAATATTTAGTCTCTCTGTCCAGGAATACAGTACAACTCTCCATTTATTTAGGTCTTCTTTAATTTCCCTAATTAAAGAATAAAGGATCTGCAGTTTCAAATGTATGGGTCTTGTACATAATTTTTAAATCCCATCTTTACAAATTTCATTTTTGGTACTACTGTACTATTATTTTTTATATCAATTTCTCCTTGTTAATTCTTAAATCAACATTGATTTTTCTATATTGACCGTGTACCGTGCAACACTGATCAACTGTTATGGTGGCTTTTGTGTATATGCCTTTAACTTTACATCCTTTAACACAGGAAATAATTATGTTACCTATGAATAAAGACAGCTGTTCTTCTTGTCAATCTTTATGTATTTTATTTATATCTTATGCATTTTGTATTATCTAGGATCTCCAGTATGATATTGAATAGAAGTGGTTACAGCAGAAATCCCTGCCTTGTTTCCAATATTAGGATGAAAGCTGTCACTTTTCCAGGTTTTTGTAGATTCTCTCAGTTAGGTTGAGGAAGTTTCCTTTTACTCCTAATATGCTGACGCTTTAAATCATGAATGGATGTTGGATTTTGTCAAATACTTTTTGTTGCATCTACTGAGATAATTATGACCATCTGATTTTTCTATTTTGGCCTGTTAATATGGTAAATGACATTGATCAAGTTTCAAATGTTAAAAGCATCTTACATTCCCAGAATAAACCCCACTTAATCATTAAGTATCATTCTTTCCGTATACTGTTGGTCTTAGTTAAAATTTTTCCATTTTTTATAGCAAAGTTTATGAAAGATATGAGATGGCAATTTCCTTTTCTTGTATCTTTCTCTGGTTTTGGTATTAGACAATGAGTTGGGAAATGCTGTTCCTTCTTGTACTTTTTGGAAGAGTTTGTATAAAATCTGTATTATTTCTTCCTTTATTGAGTAACAAAATTCACCAATGAAACCGCTGGCTTGGGGTTTTCTTTGTGGCAAGAAATATAAGGTCTTCATATATATAGATATAGATACACACACACACACACACACACACAGAGAGAGAGAGAGAGAGAGAGAAAGAGAGAGAGAGAGAGATACTCAGATTATCTATCACTTCTTGAGTAAGCTTTGGTAATTTTTAAGGAATTTATCCATTTGTCCATTTCATCTAAATTGTCAAATTCACTGACTAAAATTGTCCATAATATTTACCTATTATCCTTTTTTTTTCCATCCTGAAGTCCAGGACCCAGTCTAGGGTCAAGTACCACATTTAGTTATTCAAAGTAAGTCATTTTTCAAGTACTTAATTCCTTTTAGTTAGATCTTAAACTCTATCCAAGCTAAAGCACATATGGAATATTTAGATTCACAGATGTTCATTTTGATTTAAACACCTCCTCTTTATCATGGAAATAATTCTTAGTACTCTTCTTAATGTACTTATAAGTTAAGTACATTAAAATGTATTTGTAAATGTGCATTTGCATTTACAAATAACTCCCTGGGCTTACGTTCTTTCTTGTCCCATTTGCCACTGCATAGCTTTGCTAAGTTAACTATCAGAGTTACTAAATCATAAATTTTCCAAGGTTTATTGAAGTAACAAAACATTTTATTTGAGAACTTTGACCATTTTAAAGTTGTAATAGCCAACATAAAAATATAGCTCTGTTACATAATAAGAGTGGGATTCTAGTAAAGTCACTGTTATTGTTTCCTTCTCCATAAAAAAGGATACCATCAGCCCTACTCCATTATAGCATTATGGGAAATAGGCTGGTGCAGTGGCTCACACCTGTAATCCCAGCACTTTGGGAGGCCAAGGCAGGCAGATCACAAGGTCAGGAGATCGAGACCACCCTGGCCAATATGGTGAAATCCCATCTCTACTAAAAATACAAAAATTAGCCGGGCGTGGAGATGCGTGCCTGTAGTCCCAGCTACTTAGGAGGCTGAGGCAGGAGAATCACTTGAATCTAGGAGGCAGAGGCTGCAGTAAGCCAACATGGAGCCACTGCCCTCCAGCCTGGGCAACAGAATGAGACTCTGTCTCAAAACAAACAAACAAAAAGTATTGTGGGAAATAAGTAGACCCCCCCCCAGTGATAACATACAAACGTAAAATATTAGCAGTACTAAAAATAACTAGATTGTGAAGCAACCCAACTCATATTTTTTAAATCTAACTGTAAATAGTTGACTTTACATTATTCTGAAGAAAGCAATAGAAAAGACAAAGATATATTTTCCTGCCAAATTGGTAATTAAGATTGAGACTTCTTATTGGTGATCCAAATCATGCAAATAAACTCTGTAAATAACAAGGATTTTGATAATAACTCTATTCAGCCATTTATTAGGCTGTGGTCTACAAAATTTTAAAAGGCAATTTGGTGTTTATTTTGCTAATTAATTTATTTATTTTTAAGACAGTGGTCTCACTCTGCACCCAGGCTAGAGTACAGCAGCACAACTTCTGAGTCTCAGACGACTCGATCCCAAGTAGCTGGAATCATAGGGTGTGCAACTACACCTGGCTAATTTTATTTTATTTTTTGTAGAGACCAATCTCACTATGTCACCCAGGTTGGTCTTGAACTCCTGGGCTGAAGCAATCCTCTCACCTCAGCAGCCCAAAAAGTCCTGGGATTACATGTGTAAGCCCACCGCACCTGGCCTTGGTGTCTATTTTGGATAGGCTTGGATATCGTGTTCTTAGCAGATTCTGGCATTAGGTATATTACTAAAATTACCTGAACTTTGTATCTCTTACCTGTAAAATGCAGATAATAAAATTTACTACAAAAATGGTTGTGAGGATTAGAATAAACATACATCAAGTACCTAGCCCAACACTTGGTACTCAGTAAAAGGTAACACTTCAGTTTTGTTTCACAAAGACAAACTAAACATTACGAAACAGGAATAGTCATATGGTCACTCAATTCTGGCAATTCAACCTCTTAATTAATTCTCTCCCTTCATCCTTTTCAATTGGAACACAAGGAAGAGCAACAAATAGGGTGCAAAAGCTAAAATGCCTTCCATAATTTCACTATTAAAACTGATCATTTCTCATCTTCCCATTGTCTACCTTAGAAATACTTCCACAGTAGCTCTTAGTTCACTGCTATAATTATTTACTTTTTCAGTTTTTCATACTAAATTATATGATCTTTTAGACACAGTCCCAGTCACTTCTATATTCACAACATTCTTCCACCTGTGACTGACCCATTAATAGCTCCTTAGTAAATGTTTGTTGCCTATACGAAGAAACGATATATTAGAAAGCAAAAGCAATTGAGTCAAACTTTGATTTTACAAAAGAAGCTGAAGGCCAGAGACAGGAAGTGAGGTCTCGGCTCATACCGTTATTTAATACGCAGCAATAAAAATCTAATTAGGTAAGTTGAGCAAGTAAACAATTATAAAGATTTAAGTACAATCATAGATGCATTTACTCTTAACCATTGCATTATGCAACAGAAGCTTATATTATTCACATTTTTTCTGATCCTATTAAATTCCCAATAATATTAATTTATTAAATCAGTTAACACTAATGTATTATTTTAAAAAGTACTTTAGGTAAGTACTCACAATATTTTAAAAAACATAGGTAGCAACTAGTGGAACAAAAAATTGAATGTCCTATGCAAGTTACTTAGTTCCTATAAAAATCATGTCTATGAGACAATGAGACCATTTTTAAACAGTCACGCAATTCAATCCCCTTCCCCTCAAAAAAACTTTTAAGAGGCTCTGAAAACAACTCCTCTAATCAAATTAATATCATAATTTCTTGATTACAGACTTGCAGTGTTATTATTAAATAAATATGACATAAACACTATACATTTAATATTTCTCAGTGTCCATTTGAGTTCTGCTTTCAAAAGAACTCATGTTTTCACTTCTCCACATTCACTGCCATCACCTAAGTCCATTTTATTCACCTGGACCTCTTCAACCACTTACAAATGGCTTCCCTACCAAACTGCAGAAAACTAAGTTTCTCCCTTCCCCTAATTATATATTTTACTCTACAAATTGCAGTAAATTTAATATACTTCATTCTAATTGTTCTTCAAGAACTTTATACACAGGTACTGACCCCAAAACTCAGATTAAAGGTCTTCAATCCATTCCCCATAAAATTTCCACTTTCTTCCCTTTCAAATAAGTCTGTGAGTGGCTTTCCATTGTTCCAAGAATAATACCCTATCTTCTTCCACTACCTCCATGGCCCTGCATACCTCCTCCCACCTATCACCTCCCACCTTGGTCTCCCAGAGTGCTGGGATTATAGGTGTAAACCACCACACCCAAAATGTATGTTTCTAATATGTATCCTCAGACTAGAGTATAAGCTAGAATGAAGGCAATGGCTGCCTTTCTGTTCACTCATGCTCACTCCTACCTAATGGCATAGTGTAATTGCTTTATGATTCATTGGTGGAATGAGTTTATATTTGAACTTTATTTATTTTTTCCTGGTTCACTGAAAAGTACAGTTAATGCAGCATCAAGTCAGAGAGAAATTTTATTTATTTTTGGGAAGACAGCAGGAAGAGAGCTAATAAAAAGTCCTTGAAAGCTTGTAAAATTCCTTCTCGGTATCTTAGGAACCATCGTTAGCTAATTAATCTTTCCAATCAGGAAGTATAGGCTCTATTGTCTCAAATTTCAGAAAAAGAAAAGGTAAGAAATGAACAAGAAGTTTCAGGCAATTTTTATTTTTAAATAACTTATTTAATATGAGATATATTAAATAATTATATATCTCAATAGGCTATAAAAGAGTATCTAAAATTCTAGAAAGGAAAATCAAGTGAGAATACAGTTGATAATTTTCTCTAACATTGTGTTAGAGAGAACTGCTTTATCAAGTAATGACTTACTACCTTTATCTCTACCCAAACACAATGAGATATTAATGAGTTTAGAATCATGTATCTCTTTTTTACAGAAGAATTTCAATTAATACAGGTAGCAGGAATGAGCGAGATATAAAATTACAACTAGGCAAACACCACAGTAATTATTGCCACCAAGATCCATTGATAAATGCTAAAATCAATGGATCAAAGTTTTGGAGAAACAGGATATTTGGAGTCTTAAAGAATCTTCTCCAAATATTTATTCCTTACAAAGGGAAAAATACGAACAATGGAGAAAACAGACACCATTTAACCAAGTGGTCATAGTTAGCATAACCAACAGTAAGACACACTAACATCATATAACCCTGATCGGATGCACAGAGAAAGGCAAAACATGGTAGTCTTGGCTTGCTAAAAAAGCATAATCTCAATCTATTAATGGTAATACATGAGATAACCCCAAATTGAGACAGTCTACAAAATAATGGAGAAGTATTCTGTAAAAGAATGGAGAAGATTAAAGAGACCTAAACACAACAAGGGAAACCGGATGAGAAAACAGACAATAGTGGAAAAACTAGATAACTTCAACTAAGATATGTAGTTAATAGTATTATACAAATATTAATGTACTGGTTTTGGTCATTGTACTATGTTTACATGAGATGTTTACATTAGGTGAAATTGAGTAAAGGGTATACTGGAACCCTGTACTGTTTTTGCAACTTTTCCATGGATCTAAAAATTATTTTTAAATACAAAGTTAAAAAAAAAATTGAAGCTTGAGTCTATACTCGAAAGGTATACTGTTATAGTTATAAACCACCACAAGTTTTATGGCTAGCTCTGATTTTAGGCAACCTTCGTTCTTGTCAAACATTTGCTAAACTTATAGACTATAAATGATTTAATGTTCACATTGGCATAAATCATACTAAAAAGCTTATGAATTAAAGATGGTGTCCATATGGCTTTGTTCATTTTTCTCCATTCCTTTTTCTTTCTGCTCCTATAATTGCAATTGCCCCATCTCCAAGTTCACTGAGTTTTTCTTCTACCTGTTCAAATTTGCTGCTGAATTTCTCTTGTGAACAGTTTGTTTCAATTATTGTACTGTTAAGCTCCAGTATTTCTATTTGGTTCATTTTAATAATTTCTATTTCTTTACTGATGTTCTTATCTTGTTCATACATTACTTTCCTGACTTCCTTTGGTTCTTCATCTATGGTTTCCCATAACATTTTGACATATTTAAGACAGATGATTAATATCTTTGTCTACTAAGTCCAATGTCAGGACTTCCTCAGGGGTGGCTTCCATCAATTTATTTATTTTTTCTGTGACTAGGCCATTCTTTCCTGAGTCTTTGTAAGCTTTTTTGTAACTTTCTGTTGAAATTTGCATTTTGAATATTATAATGCAGTAATTCGAAATCAGATTGCAGAATTCTGGCATTTTCTTTTGATTGTTGAGGGGTTCAGCCTTTTATTTAGTAACCTTTCCAAACTATTTTTGCGAAGACTTTATTCCTTTTATTTATGGTCATTAAAGTCTCTATTTTGTTATATTAGTGATCAGCTAATGGCAGATTTAGATTTCCTTAAGTGCCTAAAACTAAAACAAATAGTACTCTCCCAAGTTTTTGTAGTCTGGCTCTCAGCTGAAGTACTCTCTCACTAAGCTTGGCCACACTTCTGCCTTAGCCTTCACCTTCTGCTTGTCTAGAGCTCACAGATCTGCCAAAGGCAGAAGCCTAGGGACTTCTCAGGTTTTTTCTGGGCACGCGTTACATGTAAATTTTGGGGGGGATAAGGATGGGACAAAATTCAGCCTCTACATTGGTCACTCAGGAAATCACTAGACAGGTCAAAATGCACAATCAAAGTGTTTTACGAACAAAGTCCATACTAAATACAAGCAAGTCATACCAGGAATGTGGGCCATGGTCCCTACAGCTGCTGCCAGTGTCACAATGGTGAATGAGGATGGTAGTCCAGTGAATTAAACGCCGCAGCACTCTCTTACTGAAATTCAGCTGCCCTCTTTTTCATTATGCAGTCTCCTGGTTGCTGTAAATGTCAGACTAGATTTTAGAATCCCAAAAGAGCTGATCCTGTCTCTTTGCCCCCTTAGGCTTGTTTCAGTGGAAGAATTAACCCATTAATAAACAACTCTACTCTGCCATTTTCTGTAATGTCACCTGGAGATTGTGTTGTTAACCACTTACAACATTGGCTAAAAATAGACAAACCTGCGATGTGAAGTAAAACCAGCCAAAACTGTAAGACAGAGCTGGTAGTTCCAGCTACTTAGGAGGGTGAGATAGGAGGACTGCTTGGGTCTAGGAGTTCAAGGCTAGCCTGGGAATATAGTGAGACCCACTTTAAAAAAAAAAGAAGGAGAAAAAGAAAAACTGTAAGATAGTACTTGGGGCCTGCACACAAGATTATCAAATAAATTATTAAGCCATATAATTAGCACTAGTTCATTTGCTTATTACTCTGTGGTATACATTTTTCATCATAATTTATGTCATTTTTAATTGTAAACTATATGTGACTTTACAAAATCCCATATAAGAACTAATTTGCAAATTTTCTCATGGCAAGTAGAATAGAGTTTGTTAGTTCTTAGATGATTCATGCCCACTTGAGTTCAAAATCCGTTCTCTATATCTTATACCCTTTTTCTGCTCCAGAAACTCAACCAGGATACCACAGGGCAGCTAGTCACTATGTCTCCTTAGGCTTCTCTTGGCTGTGATAATTTCTCAGACTTTGCTTGTTTTGATGACCTTGTGAGTTTTGAGGAGTACTGGTCAGAGATTTTGTATAATATCTTGCTATTGGGATTTATCTGATGTTTTTCTCATGATTAGACTGGGGTTATGGGTGCAGAAGAAGAAACATACACATATAAAGTACCATTTTCTTCACACCATATCAAAGGTACTGTCAACATGACTTACCAAACTGTTAATATGAAACTTGACACACTTGGCTGAGGCAGTTTGTTAGGTTCCTCCGCCATAAAGTTCACCTTGCTTCCCCATTTCATACTATACTCTTTGGAGGGAAATCACTATGTGAAGCCAACACTTAAAGAGTAAGGAGTTACACTCCACCTCCTGAGAGCATAAAGCATCTACATAAATTGATATTCTTCTATATGAAGAATATATATTTTAAACCCAGTCAATTGTGTTATTAAAAGCCATCTGTCAACCAGGCCTGGTGGCTAACACCTTTAATCCGAGCACTCTATAAGGCTGAGGCAAGTGGATCACTTGAGCTCAGGAGTTTGAGACCACCTTGGGCAACATGGTGAAACCCCATCTCTATAAGAAATACAAAAAAATTAGCTAGGCATGGTGGCACATGCCTGTAGTCCCAGCTACTTGTGGGGCTGAGGCAGGAGGATTGCTTGAACCCCAGAGATCAAGGCTGCCAGTGAGCCAAGATCGTGCCACTGCACTCCAGCATGGGTGACGAAGTAAGACACTGTCTCAAAATAAATAAATAAAAGCCATGTATCATTCTACAAGATTACATTAATATTATAATTGTCAGCCTTTCCAATCCTGTTTCCCCACCTTACTTATAAATTAATTTTTACCAGTATAGATGCAGAGCCATTATTTCTTTTATAAGCTTATTCTAATCGGTACTACCAAAAAAGCCTTATAAATAATCTCAAACATTCAAGACATATATTCTATTATATGACTCTACTAAAATTTATTTCAACTTTATCCTGCTGATGAACATTGCTTGCAGTTTGTCATGATTACAAATAATATGGCATTTAAGCTGCTCTCTTATGGTAAAGTTGGAGATTTTTAGAATTTTTACAAATTGTAGTGACCCATAACAAATTAATTTGGTGGACTGCAATTAGCCTTCCCTTTTTTTTTTTAATGAAATAGAATACAGTACAATAGGATAGGATAAACTAGAGAATATATCACATCACAAAGTATTTCAGAAGTAGTACATAATTATTTTGAAAAAGTGGGTTTTAATTTTTTCCTGTATGTGCATGCATCTATATTCTTGCACGTATATAACCTGCAGTGAAAGTTTTATTTCAAATTATTCTACGGACAAATAAGATTGAAAGCCATCTCTATAAGTGGAATTGCTCTAATAAACAAAACTTTCAGCTTTACAACTTTACTGGCAAAGTGTCCATAATAATTTAGATACCCTCCAGCAATGTACGAAAGCTTCTAGATCTCTAAATCCCCACAATTGCTTGATACTGTCATATTTACCTTAAGCCAATTTGAACAGGAAAAATTGGCATCCTGTTATTTGAATATGTATTTACCTGATTACTAGTAAGTATGAACATTTTTTCATGTTTTTATTGGCCAGTTGGGTCTCCCTTCCTTTCAATTGCCTATTCATATGCTTTGATCAGAGGGTTAAGGTTGTTGGCCTTTACTTCAACTTGTACATTAAAATTATATGTGTGTGTGTGTATGTTTATATATAGCTAGATCTACACAGTTATATATAAATTTTGTTCACAGGGACTTTTGTTAAAATGAAGTTTTCAACTTTAATACAGTAAAATTCATCGAACATTCATCCTTTCTGGGGTGAGTCGTTTGTGTCTAGAAGAAAACTTCCCTGGTTCTTATGTCACATATAGTCTTCTAATACTTTTAGATTTTTGCTTTTTACCTTTCATGATTTAACATTTATTTGTGTCGGTTTGTGTCCTCTGAGACAAAAATAATTATTTGTATATGGGGTGAGACAGAGATCAGATTATATTTTTAACAAGCTGACAAGTATTAGTACTGCTACTAGTTTAGAATTTGCTAAGATAAAATTACACATCAGAAAGAAACAGGTTTAAAAAACCTTTACATTCAAATCTTGGTTTTTGCTTTTTGTAATAATAAAAAATTAGAAACAATATCTAACCATAGGGAACAGATAAACTGTTTATTCATAATGAAATACTATATTTCTGAAAAGGATACACCTGACAAATACCAGTATTAACAAAAAAATCTAACACATCTATTGCCCTTTTCTCTCCAACAGTCAAACTTCTTTAAAAGAGTAAATGTGACTTCTTCTTTTTTTTTTCCTGACCACCTAAATCTCAAACAACCTAAACAATATTTTCATTACTTCATAGGAAAGTGAAGACAGTTAAGCGTGTAAAATCTAATAGCTATTTTTTAGTCTCCATTTTCCTTTTTTTTTTTTTTGAGACAGAGTCTCGCTCTATCACCCAGGCTGAAGTGCAATGGCACTATCTCAGGTCACTGCAACCTCCGCCTCCCAGGTTTAAGTGATTCTCTTGTCTCAGCCTCTAAGCAACCTAAGCTTCCTGGGCCTAAGCGATCCCCCCACCTCAGCTTCCCAAGTAGCTGAGACCACAGGTGCATGTTCGCCACATTCAGCTAATTTTTGTAATTTTTTGTAGAGATGAGGTCTTGCCATGTTGCCCAGGCTGGTCTTGCACACCTGGGCTCAAGCCATCTACTCACCTCGGCCTCCTAAAGTGCTGGGATTACAGGTGTGAGCCAATGGGCCCAGTTGCCTTCTCCTTTTTATTTTTATTTATTTGTTTATTTTAGATGGAGTCTTGCCCTATCTATCACCCAGGCTGGAGCGCAGTGGTACGATCTTGGCTCACTGTAACCTCCACCTCCTGGGTTCAAGCAATTCTCCTGCCTCAGCCTCCCAAGTAGCTGGAATTACAGGCATGCACCACCATGCCCAGTTAATTTTATATTTTTAGTAGAGATGAGATTTCACCATGTTGGTGAGGCTGGTCTTGAACTCCTGACCTCAGGTGATCCACCTGCCTCAGCCTCCCAAAGTGCTGGGATTACAGGTGTGAGCCACCATGCCTGGCTGTCTTCTCCTTTTTAATAGGCTCTCATCACTTGGCTTCTGTGACCATTACTGCTTTCGTTTTTCACCTACAGCCCTGACCAATGCTGAACAGTCTCTATCTGGTCACTGAATTTTGGAGTTACTCAAAACTTGGTCTTCAGCTATCCTTTTTTCTCACTCTATACTTTCTATCCTGGCATATTTCATCATATCCATGGCTTCAGTTATCACCTATATGCAAAAGTCTCAACTAATTATAGCTCCAAATCCACATATGGAAGTCCAACCTTTATAAATCTACATGGACATTTCAAAGACACTCAAACTGAGTAGGTTTAAAATCAAATTCATAATATTTCTCATGAACCTTGTCTATTACCTCCTAAATCTTTAATGTTCGCAATCTGAGGAGGTTGCACCACCTTCCCACCAAGTATGTAAGTCTGAGAAACAGGGGTCGTTTTTTGCATCCTATTCTTCCCCTCTATTTAATTCAACAATTGTCCAGTTTGTGTTTTTTGAATCTATTTATTTGTCTTAATCTCTACTGACACCTTTGTAGTTTAAGATGTAGACCATCTCTTATGCGAACTCCTACAAGGCAGGAATAGGTCTCCCCTATATACACTGACCCTTCTCTGATCCATTTCTTGCCATATAGTCAGAGTATTACTTGTTTTCCTTTTTTCAAAATGCAAATCTGAACATCTGACACCTTGCATAAAACTCTCCAGTGACTTTTCACATACTAATCAAGAATCAAATCCTTAATGTGACTAAGAAGGTCTTTTATAGACCAGCCTCTGCCTTCCTTTCTAACCCTGTCTCATAGCACTCCCCTTTACTTTGTAATATCTCACATCTCTGGTCCCTTCTTCTATTTTTTCAAGTATCTCACTGCTATAAGACCTTCATAGGTTCAATTCCTCTCTGCAGAATGCACTTGCAAGCTATCTTCCACTCTCTCCTAACATTCCATTTCAAGCATCACTTCCTCAGGGACTATGCAGATTAAGTCAGAAATGAAAACTTTTACTTCAGTTTGTGATTACATAGCTCTTTCTGTGACTATTTGAATTAATATCTGTCTCTGTTACTTCACCACAATTCCATGACAGCAGGACAGGCATCTCCAACACTCATCATAGTCCTATCCACTTAGTAAGGACTCAAATGTTTGCTGAAGAAATTATTTAGAATTATCATTTCAAGGTTAAATGCAATATGCACTATAGCCACTAGAGGATGCCCTGCTTCTGTTTTTTGTTCCGCCAGAGCAAAATGTGAAGATTCAAAATACTCAAAAACAAACAAAAAAAACACTAAACCTTTTATGCTAAAGTAATTTACTATTAATGCAAATAAAATTGCAGTGACTGCAAAATATCAGCATTCACACACTACTTATTTTAATTAGTTTAACTGCTTAATACTAAACAATATTACTTAATATTTCTCTTTAAAGAAAATCACAATTTATTCAGATTTATTGAAAAATACCTCCAAAGTAAACACATAAATATTAAAATTATTAAAAGATATATTTATGTACCAATAAAAGTTATCTAGTTTCTATCTGTTGCTGTTCATCACACATTGAAAAACAATAAAACATGAGGTATTACTAAAAGCTCAAATCAACCAGAACTTGCATTCTTTTAAGACTATTAAAGCCTAGGATAATTTTTTAAATACTAAAATGATTGACGTGCTTTGAAAAAAGCCATCTTTTACATCTTCATTGCTAAGGCATAAGCTTTAATAACTATCATTAGTCAGATGAAACATTAGTTTTAAGGGCCTAGATTAATGAAAATCACACTAAGCAGAATGGAAATTCCCCAACACTATCAGAAATAAATTGGTATAAGTAGAGATTGGCAATTATTAATATTCCAGTGTGTGCTACTTCTTATACATTATTCATTTATAACCAAACCTCTGTGTATTGTGGGAAAGAAAAGTACCTACTGGGAAGACTGGGCAGTTGATTTGTTATGGGGTGTAAGCCCACAACACACAAGTGTCCAAACACACAAGATCAAACACACAAGTTTATGGTTATAGGATAGGAAGCAGAAACAGAAGTAGAAAACTACAGATTTGTGTAGGAAGAATTTCTCTACATGCAAGTTCTTACAACTCTCTAAGGAAATATTTTAAATCTATTTTCAACTTGTGCTTTAGAACTGAGACCCTAAATAAGATACTTCCTTTCAGCCTTAATAACTTAATTGCTTTTTTGGGCTTGAACTGCCAAAAAAAAAAAAATTGACATTAGTTTTATTTTTAAAAATCTGTCAAATGTTCTCAACATATACTAATATTTCATTAATTAATAAGTGACTACAGTAACATTTATTGTGTAGCAGGTACCAGGCACTGGGACAAGAACATTCACAATTCTGTGTACTTTCCTTATCCCCTTTGATAGATGAGGCTGAGAAGTTAGGTAACTTTTTCAAGGTCTCACAATAAATAACCAGTAGAATTGGGATCTGAACTTAAGCTTTTCTATCCGATAAGCATAATGCTCTTCAGGAATTCTAAATGCAGGAGATTTCTAAATTTCCCAGTCACAGAGATGGAAATATTGTATATAAACAATCCATTTCTAATCATGCCCTTCCCATGACATTCACTAATACTCCATTCCTACATTCCAGAAACTGGTTCCATTTTAATCTTTCTGGGAAACCCAACTAAAATATGGATCAGCAATCCCTTTTGCTAAGAAATCTCTAACAGGATACAGTATTTGCCATTTCGACTCAATGTGGGGGATTTTTTCCCCATGTTTTTCTTTAATACATGGCACAGACCAATATTTATCATTAAAATATCAGGAACTAATGTCCTATAAAAAATACCTTAAATTCTTGGTACTATTTTTTTAAAAAAACTTCTAGCAAAAATAAAATTTAAAAAACCGAAAGTCCCATTCAAATGAGAATTTTACTTTACTGAGCCTGGGTAAACTGAAATTAAAGCCTACTCTTAACTGTTGGCATACCTTTACATGTAAACCAATAACCTGACCTAAGGTTATGTAAGAATGCTCTATTTTAATTTTTCCATGGAGCTAAAGGGAGATACTTTACTGTGGAATGTTTACTACACACTGAATGTAATATGTCACTTACCTGATAGTCCTATTACTGCTGCCTATGTATTTCGGCGCTTACTGGAAGCTGTACACTAAGAAAGAAAATCTAAAATCGGCAGAAGTGGTCATTTGTGGGTGAAAAAAATAGGAGTTAAAAGAAATAGCAGTTTAATCGTATTGACTGGAAAATCCTTTACGTTTTCAGATCATAATCAAGGAATGACATAAAAGATGAACGTTGATCTTCTAAACTTAGGACATATGCTTTATATGCTGACACTTCATAAAGGAAATCAAAACTCTCTGAAGCATGCAACTTTTAAAACAGTTAAGTTCCAAAACTTTGATTCTAGCCTGAATGAACGAGTCAGAAACGTTGCAGGAGACAGTGGATAAATAATACTTTGGGACATAAGAGAAATGATCGACTCCTTTATTAGGGGAGTTGTTTTTTTTTTCTTTTTTTGAGAGAGAGTCTCGTTCTGTCGCCCAGGTTGGAGCGCAGCGGCTTGACCTCGGCTCACTGCAACCTCCACCTCCCGGGTTCGAGTAATTCTCCTGCCTCAGCCTCCTGAGTAGCTGGGATTACAGGTGCGTGCCACCGTGCTCGGCTAATTTTTGTATTTTTAGTAGAGACGGGGTTTCACCATATTGGCCAGGCTGGTCTCGAACTCCTAACCTCATGATACGCCCGCCGGCCCCACAAAGTGCTGGGATTACAAGCGTAAGCCACCACGCCCGACGTGGAGTTGATTTTACATCAAACACTCCAGGCTTAAGTCCACTTATCTGTTTACTGGTGAGACAACATTTGATATTTTGAAAGGTCCCCGTTGTGTACACCGTGTATTAAATCCTAAGCGTTTATTGAGCACCTAACAGTTTGTTTTCCAGATCCAGGCAAATGCCAACTTCAGGGTTCCCTTTTCCTTTCAGCCTCTCCAGCCCCCGTCCCACCTACAGATAGGACCAACTCCGGGGCGGGAAGACGCGCTCCGCAGCTGCAAGAAGTCAGGCTGTCGCTAGGCCTCCCATGGGTGCAAGCACGTGGCAGAGAAGAGAAAAGAAGGGAAGTCAAATTCTGACTACAGGCCTGGGCACTTGTTATCCGTGGGGACAAATGTCACCACTGGCAGCAAACAGCGAGAAAACGTGCAGCGCAGTAAGGGAAAAAGCGCGTTCGCGGGCGCGACACCACAGTTTCGGCGCCGACACCCTCGGCGCACTGGTCCCTGAACTTTACCTGGAGCTTATCCTGGTCAGGCCTGATCTCGAAAACGAGGACTCCTCAGCGCGAAGGCAGGACCCAGCTCCATTAAAGCCCTTGGGCAGGGGTCCCCTCTACCCGCTGAAGCGACAGCAGGGAGGCTATACCCAAGCCACCACTACCACCACCCCTCAACCCCGGAACGCCCCCAACACCTACCCGGTCGCCGCTGCTCTCGCGATATTTCTCCGGCCAGTCCCCCATCAGTCCCCTCCACGCCTTCCTTCTCTGACCAATCATGGAGGAGTTGTGGATGGGGTTTTGCTTTTGAGCGGAGAGCGGGGCCTTCAATCTTTGCAATTTGGAGCTGGGAATGGGCGGAGCTGAAGCGGGCTGGGGCGGGGCTGGGGCGGGGCTGGGGCGGGCCTGGATCGGGAGAGGAGCGGGGCACGCTCCAGTTATCGCGAGACTGGAGACCAGGAAGACGCCTGCAGAGCCGGGCTGCTGGTGCTGCAGAGGCTGAGGCATCAGTTACAGCTGCATCCGGACCTCCTGCCTCGGAGCCTACTCCTGGTCTCTAAGTCGAGAGGCAGGACGTGGTCAGGCCGGGGCTGTGGAGGTGCGCTGTGTCCCCTGAGGCATAGGGGATTCGGGCTTCGGCCTGTCGGAGCCAGTAAGGGAGGCGCCCACACTCCTGACAGGATAAGATGGCGGCGATGGCGCCTGGAGGTAGTGGCAGTGGTGGCGGAGTGAATCCATTTCTCAGCGATTCGGACGAGGACGATGACGAGGTAGCGGCGACAGAGGAACGGCGGGCAGTACTTCGGCTGGGTGCCGGGAGTGGCTTAGATCCTGGCTCTGCGGGCTCGTTGTCACCACAGGATCCAGTGGCCTCAGGAAGCACTGCGCGGCCAGGGCTCCCTGGGGAGGCGTCGGCGGCTGCGGTGGCCCTGGGGGGCGCCGGGGAGACCCCGGCCAGATTGTCAATTGATGCAATCGCAGCTCAGCTGTTGCGCGATCAATACTTGCTGACCGCCCTGGAGCTGCATACGGAGCTGTTAGAGAGCGGCCGCGAGCTGCCTCGGCTGCGCGACTACTTCTCCAATCCAGGCAACTTCGAGAGGCAAAGTGGGACCCCGCCGGGGATGGGGGCTCCAGGGGTCCCTGGAGCAGCAGGCGTTGGAGGCCCTGGAGGTCGAGAACCGAGTACGACGTCGGGCGGGGGACAGCTCAGTAAGTGGACGCGGCCTGTTACACTCTGGCGGGGTTGTTGGGATTGTAAGGAGTTACTGTGGGGGAGAGAGGGTATTTCTGGGTGGGTCCTGAGGATAGGGACATTTTAGGAAACGAGAGTATTGGGGTGGGGGCGCTCTTTTGCGGTGGAAGCAAAAGGATCAGGCCGTGACTGTTCTCTCTGCCTGCCTCCCACCTTTGGCTGGTGTTGCACTTGCTCCTGGCTCCGCTGTAGTCAGTATCTGTAAAACATCAAGAGTTTCTAACTCACTGGTTATTACAGGACTCCACAAGGCTCCCTTTTAAACTAGTTTATTGCTTTAAGCATTTTTCCTTTTTCTCCAGTTACCTGAATCACACTACCAGGAAATAGTGTTACCTGAATTGCCTGCAGTAGTTCTTTCAGTCTGAGTCAGGAGAGAAAGAATAGGACATATTGCTGCTGTCTCCAAAAAGTCACATGCACTGAAGACCCTTTGTCTTTGGGACGACTTTTTCACCGCCAAAATCGGATTTTCTGCGCACAAAATTTGTGCTGTTTAAATAAACTCGTTGAAATTCAGTGTCAATGCCTTAATTTCAGTAAGGTTCGAAATTACAGGAAATCCAAAGAGCAAGGCAGACGGGTTCTACCAGCAGTCTCTCACCATCCCACCAGCTTACAGGCTTTTCTCTCTGCATTAGATAGAAATTGGCCTTTTTACCTTGTTGGAATCATTTTTAGCAGCATAGAGTAATTGTTTGCCCCATATATTTATAAGCATCTCTTATGGCTTGAAAACTTATTGTCAAAGATGTACTGTACTGTAGGATTCCCAGCGTCTCCCTTTTGGAACGCATCTTAAATATTCCCTTACTAATGTATGGAGATGTTTTAGTATGAAGCTATATATTGATTCTATATTAACATGTATTTATATAGAATTCTTTAACTGCAGCCTAATTGATTTTGTTTGGTCACTATGCTTTTGAATAGTGCCGGATACTTAAATTGCCAAACAGACATAGTGGAAACGCAGGGAGTATATTTTCTATCAAGGTGAATCTTAAATGTGTTTCCCCCTTGGATATGGGATTTTCTCAGTAGTTATTATTTCCTTACTCAATATATAGGATAATCTTCTTTTTAAGGAAAAGATTTTCTCATTGCTGACCTTTAAGACTATAAAATGTGACTGCAGTGTAACAAAATTGTTATGTGATGGTGGTGGTGTTTTTTCGGTTTTGTGTATTTTACACATTTCTGAATTATCTGATGATTTTTCACCAGACAAGCTCTAGCTCTGATGTCACCTTTGTAAATGCTTCCTCTAGGCTTAGGTAGTTGCTTGGCATCTTTCATTGTACCACTTTCAAACCTCCATCGTAGCCCGTTTGTATTTGATTTGTTGACAATACCGTTTTTCTCCATTGGTCAGTTCCTCAGAGATATTTTTATAATAAATTCCTCACACTTTCCTCAGTCCCTGGCCTGTTGATGAACATAACTTAATTGTATCTGCTATGTTTTCAACTGTATTAATACAGTGAAATGGATTATTCCTTACTTGGTAACTTTATTCATTTACTTTTAAAGAATTTCTTAACCTTTCTACCCTGCCTTATTAGGGCTTTATAGCATTGTTTCTTGTGAAAATTCCTCCTTACAAACTTTTTGTATTGAAAGAATTATATTTATAATTGAGCTCATTAAATAGTTTAGCAGTGTTTTAGAGTAAAACTTTACTTCAAAGTGCCTTTGCATTATACATTTTTATAGTTTCTTGAAATAAGTCTCACGATCAAATATCACAATTAAATATTCATGTGCACCTGTGCTTTTCTATTCTCCTCATTTATTTGTACCTGTTTTAGGTACTGGATGTGTGTGTGTGTGTGTGTGTGTATACACATAAAGGTTATTTTTAGTTAATACTAAGCAAATGAACAACAGGGCAAAAAATTCAAAATTATTTATAATCCCACCAATGGTATTTGCTTTTCCTGTCTTTAATGGTATTTGCCTTTCCTGTCTTTTCTGTGCATGTATTTTAAAAAGCAAAAAGTGGATTAAACTGTTTAACATAGTCTTATGTTATTTGACAGGCACTATATTTTTTAGTATCAGCTTAGAAGTAAATTTTGCATACAGTAAAATTTACACATTTGAAGTGTGTGCATTGTGGTGAGTTTTGACAAATCAGTCACTACCACAATTAAAATACAGAACATTGTCTGGGCTCGGTGACTCAGGTCTGTAATCCCAGCACTTTGAGAGGCCGTGGCAGGCAGATCTCAAGGTCAGGAGGTTGAGACCAGCCTGGCCAACATGGTGAAACCCCTTCTCTACTAAAAATACAAAAATTAGCTGGGCGTGGTGGTGGGCACCTGTATTCCCAGCTATATGAGACACTGAGGCAGGAGAATCGCTTGAACCTGGGAGGCAGAGGTTGCAGTGAGCCACGATCATGCCACTGCACTCCAGCCTAGGCAATAGAGTGTGACTCTGTCTCAAAAATAAATAAATAAAATAAAATACAGAAGGTTTTTATTATCCCCAGAATTCTTTGAGTATCCTACTTCCGTCTAGACTACCGCTGATCACTTAGAACAGAATTTCTCAACCTGGACCTCGGCACTTAACATTTTGGGCCTGGTAATGCTTTGCTGTGGCTGCTGTCCTGTATATTATAGAACATTTAACAGCATCCCTGACCTCTACCCACCAGATACCAGTAGCAACCACCACCATTCCCATGCCACCCCAGTTATGGTAACCAAAAAACGTCCCAGCACAGCCCAGGGAAATGGAGGGCATAATTTCCTCAGTTGAGAACTACTTCTATAGATAAGTTTTGCCTGTTCTAAAATTTCATATAAATGAATCATAGAACGTATTTTTTTATGTCTGCCTTTTTTTGCTTAGCATGTTTTTAAAAGTCATCCATGTCTTTGTGTGTATTCGTAGATCATTCCTTTTTCGTTTTATCTCTAAAAAGGAGGGATGAAAACATTTGTGTTTTTTAAGACATTTGCATTTTTTCCAGTTTTATGTTATTATAAAGAAAGCTCCCATTTATGTTTATAAGAAACTGCCAAACTGTTTTCCAAAATGGACCATTTAAAATTTCCACCACCAACGTATGAGAGTTCCAGTTTCTGTACCTCCCCTAAACATTTGGTATTTTCAGGCTTTTTAATCTGTCATTTTAGTAAGAATGTAGCAATATCTCATTGTGGCTTCAACTTCTCTTTCCCTGATAACTAATGATGCTGAGCTCCTTTTCCTGTGACTTTTGCTTAGTATATTTTTTGTGAAACGCCTATTCAATCTTTTGCTCCCTTTTTTTCCCCTTCAACTTTTATTTTAAGTTCCAGGGTACCTGTGCAGGGTGTGCAGATTGGTTACAGGGATAAACGTGTCGTAGTGGTTTGCTGCAGAGATCAACCCATCACCTAGGCATTATGCCCAGCATACATTAGCTATTTTTCCTGATGCTCTCCTCCTCACCTCTCCCCTCCATGTCCATGTGTTCTCATCGTTAAGCTCCTACTTATAAATGAGAGCATGCGGTGTTTGGTTTTCAGTTCCTGTGTTAGTTTGCTAAGGATAATGGCTTCCAGCTCTATGTGCTTGCAAAGGACATGATCCTGCTCCCTTTTTATGGCTGGCTGCATAGTATTCTATGGTGTATATGTACCACATTTTCTTTATCCAGTCCATCATTGATGGGCATCTGGGTTGATTCCATCCATGTCTTTGCTATTGTGAATAGTGCTGTATTGAAAATACTGGTGCGGGTATCTTTATAATAGAATGATTTATATTCCTTTGGGCATATACTCAGTAATGGGAATTGCTGGGTCAGATGGTATTTCTGGTTCTAGATCTTTGAGAAATCACCACACTGTCTTCCACAATGGTTTAACTAATTTACAGTCCCACAAACAGTGCAAAAGCGTTCCTACTTCTCTGCAACCTCTCCAGCATCTGTTTGTTTCTTGACTTTTTAATAATCACCATTCTGACTGGCATAAGATAGTATTTCACTGTGGTTTTAATTTGGGTTTCTCTAATGATCAGTGATGCTGGGCTTTTCTTCGTATGCTCGTTGGCCGCATGAATGTCTTCTTTTGAGAAATGTCTACTCATGTCCTTTGCCCACTTTTTAATGGGATTGTTTTTTTCTTGTAAATTTGTTTAAATTCCTTGTAGACTCTGGATGTTAGACTTTTATCAGATGGCTAGATTGCAAAAATTTTCTCCCATTCTGTAGGTTGTCTGTTCGCTCTGATAGTTTCTTTTGCTGTGCAGAAGCTGTTAAGTTTAATTACATCCCATTTGTCAACTTTTGCGTTTGTTGCAATTGCTTTTGGCATTTTTGGCATGAAATCTTTGCCCATCCCTATGTCTTGAATGGTATTTCCTAGATTTTTTTTTTTAGGGTTTTCATAGTTTTTGGTTTTACATCCATCTTGAGTTAATTTTTGTATAAGTTGTAAGGAAGGAGTCCAGTGTCAATTTTCTGTGTATGGCTAGCCAGTTCTTTGAGCATTTTATTAAATAGGAAATCCTTTTCCCATTGCTTATTTTTGTCAAGTTTGTCAAAGATCAGATGGTTTTAGGTATGCAGTCTTATTTCTGAGTTCTCTCTTCTGTTCCATTGGTCTGTGTCTGTTTTTGTACAGGTACCATGCTGTTTTGGTTACTGTAACCTTTTAGTATAGTTTGAAGTCGGATAGCATGATGTCTCCAGCTTTGTTCTTTTTGCTTAGGATTGTCTTGGCTATACAGGCTCTTTTTTGGTTCCATATGAATTTTAAAAGCTTTTTCTAATTCTATGAAGAATGGCAGTGGTACTTAAATGGGAATAGCATTGAATCTATAAATTACTTTGAGTAGTATGGCCATTTTCATGATATTGATTCTTCCTATCCAGGAGCATTCATTTATTGTGTTCTCTCTGATTTCCTTTAGCAGTGGTTTGTAGTTCTCCTTGAAGAGGTCCTTCACTCCTTTGTTAGCTTCATTCCTAGGTATTGTATTCTCTTTATAGCAATTGTGAATGGGAGTTTATTCATGATTTGGCTCTCTGCTTGTCTGTTGTTGGTGTGTAGGAATGCTTGTGATTTTTGCACATTAATTTTGTATCCTGAGACCTTGCTGAAGTTGCTTATCAACTTAAAGAGATTTGGGCTGAAAGGATGGGGTTTTCTAGATACAGGATAATGTCATCTGCAAACAAAGACAGTTTAACTCCTCACCTCCTACTTAAATACCCTGTATTTCTTTCTCTTGCCTAATTGCCCTGGCCAGAACATCCTAGTTTGAATAGGCATGGTGAGAGAGGACAACCTTGTCTTGTGCCGGTTTTCAGGGGGATTGGGTCCAGCTTTTGCCCATTCGGTATGATACTGGCAGTGGGTTTGTCATACATAGCTCTTATTATTTTGAGGTATGTTCTTTCAATACCTAGTTTATTGAGAGATTTTTAACATGAAGGAATGTTGAATTTTATCAAAGGCCTTTTCTGCATCTATTGAGATAATCATGTGTTTTTTGTCTTTAGTTCTGTTTATGTGATGAGTTACATTTACTGATTTGTGTATTTTGAACCAATCTTGCAACTCAGGGATGAAGCCAACTTGATTGAGGTGAATAAGCTTTTTGATGTGCTGCTGGATTCGGTTTGCCAGTATTTTATTGAGGATTTTTGCATCAATGTTCAGGGATATTATCTTGCCCTTTTTTTAAATTGTTTTTTACATGTTTGTTTTGTTTCATTATTGAGTTGTAGGAGTTCTCTATATGTCCATTATCAAATGTGAATTTTGCAAATATTTTCTTCATGTCTGATTTGCCTTTATGTTTTCTTAATGATGTGCCTCAGACCAGTCACAGTGGTTCATACCTGTAATCCCAGCACTTTGGGAGGATGAGGTGGGCAGATGGCCTGAGCCCAGGAGTTTGAGACCACCCTGGGCAACATGATAAAACTCTGTCGGTACAAAAAAAAATACAAAAATTACCTGTGCATGGTGGCGTATGCCTGTAGTCCCAGCTACTTGAGAGGCTGAGGTAGGAGGATCGCTTGAGTCCTGGAGGCCAAGGCTGCAATGAGCCATGATGATACCACTGCACTCCAGCCTGGGTGAAAGAGTGAGACCTGTCTCAAAAAAAAAAAAAGCCAAAAAACAGTGTATCTTGTGAACAGAAGTTTTTGATTTCATCAAATTCAGTTGACTGGTTTTTTTCTTTAATAATTTGTATTCTTTATGTCCTTTTAAGAAATGCTTGCCTACCCTAGAGTTGCAAAGATTTTCTCCTATAAGTTTTGTAGTTTTGGCTTTTACAATTAGGTCTATGATGGCAGGAACTGTATTTTAATAAAGGTATCGTTTAGGAGAAAATAGATATTTCTTAAATATTCTTCCTATAAGCATGCAGACATTTATAGTACAAACTTTAGTATAGTTTTGAAATACTTGTATAAAACTGTGCTCAGTACTGTATTCTGAAGATTTCAACTAAGCTCTGATCACACAAATTATATTCTCTAAGACTGGGATACTGCCTATTTTTAAAGGTCCTCTATATGTTCAATTTTAGCTACTTGGGTGTGATTTTATAACAGTAAGCAGTTCGTTTATTATAAACAAATATCTAATGTTTTAGATAATCCGTATTGTTTATATTATTTATAATAAACAATATAAATAATGTGGATTATCTAAAACATTATTTTGATTTTTTATATATATTTTGATTGATATGTGTCTGATCTGAAAATTCAGAATACTTCATAACAATGTATAATAAAAAGTGGTTTCCTTTATTTAGTGATGTTTAAGAACAATGTAATCCTATTATTAACTTTATAATTTTAGATTGAGTGAATTATTTCCCTAAAACTGTTGACCTGAGTTAATACTATAATATAGTTGTGCTTTTAAATGCACTTTAAGAAGTCTTCATACTGTTTAATATTTTTTCTTGATTATAAGAATAATCCATATTTATAAAACATTCAAATATGAGAAGGATATATAGCTTTATAAGCTTAATGTTTTCCATACATCTATTAACTGAATAAAATTACTTTTAACACATATTCTAAGAAAATTCTCTGTTTCAGATAAATTCTTATAGCATCATTGTAATGTCCTAAATTTACATGATGAACCAATTATATCTTTTATATGGAATATTACTTGCTGGAATATACACACATTCTGTGTGTGTACCCTATATTTTTGCCAGATGAGCCAGGATAACTTCTATTCAGTAATTATTTTACTTTCTAGTTACATTGCAAGATAAAATTTGTGAATGACACTGATAACACTGAGCAGGTTATAGTAACTAGCAAGAGTCATGCTTTTTCTGCTTGAAGCATTATTGCTCTAATCAAAATTAGACTATAATTTCTTAAGATTAGCTCAGTTCTTTGCACAATAGAGATGGAATGTGATCAAGTGGAGAGGGCGACTGACATGCCTTTTGGTGATAGATTTCTTTTACCATGCCTTCAAGTTTTTATAAGGCAGCTAATCAGGAGGCAATCATTTATTTTTGAATGTAATAACTTCACTTGTGAGCTTGCAGCCTTCCAAAATCATCTTCCTCCTTTTTAAAATCTTTTTTTTTTTTTTTGAGACAGAGCCTCCTTCTGTCCCCCAGGCTGGAGGTGCAGTGGCACCATCTCGGCTCACTGCAATCTCTACCTCCCAGGTTCAAGCGATTCTCCTGCCTCAGCCTCCCAAGTAGCTGGGATTACAGGCACGCGCCACCACACATGGCTAATTTTTGTATTTTTAGTAGAGACTGGGTTTCACCACGTTGTCCAGGCTGGTTTCAAACTCTTCACCTCAGGTGATCCACCTGCCTCAGCCTCCCAAAGTGCTGGGATTACAGGCATAAGCCACCACGCCCAGCCTAAAATCTTTCTTTCATGATCCAACCTATCGTTTCTCAGAACTCTGAGAGCATATGTCTCACTATGCCCAGTGTTCCTTTCTTAGTATCACCAACACTAAGATGTCATGATTGCTTTCTTCCAAAGTTGTCTTCCCTTCTACTTTATAAAGTAGTTCCCTTCTGTTAAATTGAGATTAGATTTAGTGTTTCCCCTGCTTTCTGAGAGAGAGAATACCAGCACAATATTTTTCTTTTCTTTTTTTTTTTGAGACAGAGTCTCCCTCTATTGGCCAAACTGGAGTGCAGTGGCGCCCACTGCAACCTCTGCCTCCTGGCTTCAAGTGACCTGGCTAATTTTTGTATTTTTGGTAGAGACTAGGTTTTGCCATGTCGGCCAGGCATGTCTCGAACTCCTGGCTTTAAGTGATCCACCCACCTCAGCCTCCCAAAATGCTGAGATTACAGGCGTGAGCCACCGCACGCAGCCCCAATGCAACATGTCTAAAATGTATTAAGTTCTCTGCTTTTAGCTGAATTAGACTTTCCACTAATCTCTGGACCATAGACATTCCTAAATATATCTACTATGTAACTGTCGTTTTTCTTTCCTATATCTTTCCGGTTGTTTCTAAATTATTCTGTGGAAATTCAGTCAGATAAGATCGCTGCTTAGCATGGTGGCCTGAATGTGGTTGGTATTCAGAATTTTTCATCGATATATTTATTAAACATTGTAATCAGTTGAGGATTACAGCAATCTAAAAGTTTAATGCATATCATTGAGCTTATGTTCTTGAGGGAGAGGTAAGACTAACAGATGAAAGAATTTTAGAATAGTCTCCTATGGTAAAGATAATGTTTTCAGAATGTAAACATTCTCGTCACATTCTGTAAACATTAAACATTTCATTCTGTAGAAATGAAATGGGCCTGTGGGGAAAGTAAAAGTTGAGTTTGACCCTCAAGGATGGATAAAATTTTGAATAAATAGTAACTTTATTATTTGGCTATATTTAGACTCTTTATCCTGAGTAAGGAAAGGAAAAGGAAGTATGGGTGAAGAAATGATAATAGCTCTCGTATGTTTTCGTGTTTAAAACATCATCTGGGAACATGACATTCCCTGCTTGCCATCATCTGCTTACCGTATAATAGGGTGATTCCACTGCGGTAGTTGTAAAAATACAGTATGACATTTCAGGCTCTTGTGGTACTCTAAAAGGAAGCAGGATAAGGGTATTAATCTGGGAAAACCAAACTCATTTCTGTGAAAAATTAAAATTATACTTTCTACTTCTCAAACAAGGAATTTAGGGATGGATCTTCAAAATGCTTGTTAAAAACCTAGATTGGTTGTTTGGCATTTTTCAGTCAAAAACTAAATTTAGTGAATTTGTTTTTAATTTAGTTTTTAACTGTGCTGTTCTACCCCACCCTGCAGCTCCCAGCCCCCCAGCCTTGTCTGAAAATCCAGACTACTTATACCTGAGTTATAAAAAATTACTATTTCTCACAAGTAGTTATTACTAACTTCCTATACTGTGATATTTGGTGATAAAATGTGTTTTTTAAATTATTTACACTAAAACCATACTTGGTTTTTGAATAAATAATACTTTGCTATATCTGGTTATACTTTGAAGGCAGTGCCTCTTTGATCAGGGGGATAGTAGATTTGCTTTAGGTTGGGGTTGATATACTGTAACTCTCTTATAAAAGTATTTATTTCAGTATTGGAATTAACTTTTACATCTGTTGCTGGCCCCATTTCACTGGAGCAAGGGATAGCGATGACTCCCAACTTCACGTATACAGTATACTTAGTTTCTACAAACTAAGGAAATCTACATAGGGAAACCTGAACAAGTTGACCGTAAATTGATTAATTGTCTTTAAGGGTAGATTCCTCATAGATTTCTGAGAATTGACTACCCAATACAATTGGATATAGCAATTGTATTTACCAAGATTCAGCAAAAGATAGCGGTATCAAGAAGAATGCCCTAGAGCTGATAAATTTGGATTATAGTAAGATATAGGACAGACATCTCATGTTGGTGTGAACCAATGGAGAAATATGGGCTTCATCAGAGTAGCTGTGGAAAGATTTGTGACTGATAAAACAACAGTAGGTCTGTGCCAAACTATACCAACTATAATTTTGAACTCAGAATGTTATTTGAAGACCGCGGGACTTGTACCAATAATCTGATCTTCAGTTCTGTCTCTGCCACTTACTAGCTCTTTCACCTTGGGTAAATCACTTCTTAATGCAGAAGGCAAGCCAGGTAGTACAAAATTGATCATTAAAAAAATAGAGTGACAAACCATAGCACCACACTGAGGCACAGGTGAATAATCTGCCTGAAGTATCACTTCATTTCATCAAGGTGCCCACACTGCATAGCATTAAACTTAAAATTAGGATATTCACATCCTACATGTGATTGTAGGATATCTGGGCAAAGTCCAGGATCAACTAAACTTTAACTGACAGCCAAATATAGTCATCAGCTGTTCCTCTGTGTGAAATAAACTAACTAGGTCTAATTAGCTTGTGCTCTCTTTTTTTAATCTTCAGGGTTTGCTGCATGGTTACTTAAGTTTCTGGTCTAGTCATGGAGCATGACTAAACCTCAAGGAGGAGCAGAACACAGTTGCAATCATGGGTGTAGCATTCTTCCAGATTTTCTCACCTATTATGTCAAAAATCAACAGCAGTCAGAAATAATGTTCATTTGTTTTTGAAACCAGCTAGTCCTGTTGTGGGTGGATAAGATTGCTCAAGGTAGTATCATCAACATTTCTATTACTTCTAACCACCTGTGTGCTTGTATGCTTCCTTAGTTCAGGTTTTAGCTCACCTTTGTACCATCAGTTTTAGCTTTATCCTGTAGCTTTAATCACTTCCTCCATCCTTACTCTTACTTGATTTTAAAAGCTATTCCTTCATGTCATTCTAGCTAAAGCCTTTTAAGTGAAATTGCTTCCTCCTGTCCAAAGCAACTTGTTCAAACCTTTTTTTATTAGCAAATATATGTATATATTATAGAAAAAAATTACAAATCTCACTACGGATTTTTTAATTTTTTTCTCTTTTTATATGGTATATTTGTCAAAGTATAAAAGTGGCTTTAAAATATTTTATTGTGGCTATGTATAATAAAGTTATCCCTGTAGTTTTGCTTCTTCCTGCCTTTTCAACCACGTTGTCCATATGCAAAACCTTTATTTGACTCACATTGTTTCTTCATTTATCCCTTGAAACATGCCTTATGTTTTCTTGAACTAGTGCCTGGTGCCCTTGTCCACATTATTTTTTCTTCTCATTGAATTAGCTTGTCCTCTGTTCCCTATTTTTTCTAAATCTCATGCAACCTTAAAGGAAGGTCCTATTTATATTCCTTCCTTTCCCTAAAGCTTCTCCAGCCCATAGTGATCTCTAAATCTTCTGAATTTGTAGTATTTTTTTGTCTATTCCACTTGTGGAAATTAATTATATACAGATCTGTGAACATGTGCTTCTAATCAACTCTTAGTAATATTATTGAAGTGTTTGTAAATGTTTTAACTGACTAGATTTTTTTTAAGATGTTAGCTCATAGGTCTTATATTGTCCTCTTTCATGCCTAGCACAAATGCTGAGGTCAACAATTTATAGAAAAATTTATCTGTGTATTACCGGTACTTAATATTGTGTCTGGCATATAAGCTTTCAGTAAATATTAAAGTTACGTTAAAGAATTGATCTTTTAGTTTCCTATAAATTTATAAGTTGGGTGTATTTCCTTGTGAAAATTAACCTTTTCCTCTATATCCTATTTCCTCAACTCTGAGCAAGATTCCATCAAGGCTCTGTTTCTGAGGCCATTCACAGTATCAAACCCAACTTACCTGGAATTTAGGTCATCAGAACCTGGATGCTGTTACATATTATTGAAGAGAACCAGTGGTTTTGAGCTCAGGCTTTGCTCTCAGAGAGCTTGAGTTCATATTTCTACTCTGCCACTCCCTTGTTGCAGGACTCTGGATAGTCTTTGTTTCCTTTGCTGTAAAATGCAGATGGTAATGACTCCTTTAGCACGGGGTTGTTGTGAAAGGTTATCTGTATAACGTATCTGGCACAGAATAAGTGGTCAAAAAGAATGTTAATAATTACTATTGTTGTCACTATTAATAGTAATCATTCTCTTTACAAATAGCTTTTCACATGATAAAGTCATCTGGTATTATAGAAATTTTAAGTTAATAGCTTTTCAGTAAAGTTTCAGCATGTAAGATTCTTCCCAAGTTTATATCTTGTCTTTGAAGTTCAGCTCTTTCTGAAACCTTGTGACAAAGGGAAAAAGACAATGAGCTGCAAACTGGGAGGCTTGAATTCTACTTCTGGCTTGCTCACAGATTAATTTTTTAACCTTTCTGATAAAGTGAACCAATTGTATTATTCTTATCCATGTCTATGACTTAATTCCAGTGATTTATAAGCTTGCTTGAGATGAGGACAAAGTTTTACCAGAGTTTATCTCTGTACTCCTTACTATGGCTTAGTAAATATTGAATAAGTACATAGCTTCACTTCTGTCATCTGTAAAAATGAAGGGGTTGTACTATCTAAAAAATTCCTTTTAGCTCTCAAACATTTTGGACATAGGGATCAGTGAAAAATTAGCCCATCATTGGAGAAGAATTGAGGATAAGGAAAATATAAATGTGAGTGTTGCAGTTGATAAAAGTAAAAGGCTGTCCCCCACTGTTTTATTTTAAAGGAAAGATGTTTAGATCCTGGTCTATCCAGAAAGTGGCCTTTCTCTTCTGGTGTAACATATTTATTCTAAGTGTTACAGATCTTTCCTTTCTTTATCACCAAGGTTACTACTATAGCTAGGACTTCCAAATAATTTCAGAGCTGACCTTGAGTGGTAGGAGGCAGAGTACACCTGTGGTTTTACTCAGTGTTCATAAATACAGTGCCCACATGAAAGAAAATTTCATTAGTATTGAATGCCATTTTATATTACTTCCAAAGTAGAAAATTTATAGTCTTATTTGTTTAACTTTCATATTTTAAAGTAGCCTTAGGTTCTCTTTATTGGACATACATCTCTGAGATCCTCCTTACATGAACAACATTTTAAAATGTTTACATAAAACCTCAGTTTTAAATAGAATTACTTTCAAAGTAAGTCTGTTATTAGCAATATCTTTATATTTATTGAATGTATTATTATACATTTCTTTCTCATGACAGGTTTTTTTAAGCATGTTCAGTAAATCATCTTTAATGAAAGAATTGTAATATAAAGCGAATTGCTGATTTTGTTTTCCATTTAATTGTGAATTGGGTACGTTCGTGATTTTTAAATTATAAAGTGCCCATATTGAAGTACATATTAAATGTAACTATGGGGAAAAATACCAAAAATAAAAACAAAAAGTTCAAATAGTACAGAGAGGAATATGTAGTAAAAAATGTACATTCTGCTCCTCAGAGTTAGTTATTATAATGTGCATGTTTACAAAAACATTTAATGCAGATGTAAGCATATGTAAACATGATTACTTAGACTTATATATCCACATGCTTTAAAAAAATTATACTTTAATAATTTGCTATTCTTGTCAGTGACCTAGTACATAGTAGTTGTTCAATAAATATTTATTTTACCCAATACTCTTTTATTAGTCAATACCTGGTTCATTTTTCTCATACATTTGGTTCTTAAAGTGCCATGTAATTTTCAAGGATCTGAGAGTAAGTTTTTCAGCTATAATGAAAATATATTTTTTCAGCAGTACTAAAATATTAAATGTAAATTTAAGTAAAACTACTTTTGTATGTGACTTTAAAAATCAATCTACATGTCTTATAATCACACTAGGTATAACAGGTTTAGTTCTCAGACTTGATAAAACTTACAAACAGGTTTTACCAGTTTACCAAGTATGATGAAAGTACCTGATCATTTGTTTCTGAGTTATAAAGTGAATTGTTAAGAAGTTACACAACAGGCATACTGGTATTTGAAGAAATGCTCTGTAGTTAAAATACTTCATATTAGAATATGGTAGATTCTTAATAAAAGAGGCTAATTTTTCCAAACTCTTCTTCTTTTATATTAGGACATTTGGAACACAAAAGGTATTTGCTTCTCCTGGAAAAGAATTGTGGCTTAATCTAAAGAAGCACATTTACCTTGAAGCTTTAAGATAACCTGTTATTAGTCTTAATATCCAAAGTACATATAGGGTAGTCCAAAGTTAAAATTAATTTCTTCCATAAATAATTTTTTTTCTGACAAGATGGGGTAGATTTTAATGAATTGGGAGATTGTTTTTCTTTTGTGGCATCATATTTATTTTAAAAGATATCTAAGCTTTTTTTCTTGGAGAATATGAAGTTGTGGGCTTAGAACTAAAAAAAATTAGAAAATATTTTTCAATGGACATAAAAATGCCAAGTTGAAAATTAAAGTGTGTGTTTGCTTTCCCCAAAGATTCTCCCTGTTAAATAAATGAGTTCTTTAAAGCTTTTAGAGAAATAGTAATAGTATAATTGAAGAATAATGTATCATGACCAAAGTAGCATGTATCTACTCTAGGCATCTATACATGATTTAAAGTATTAGAAGGAAGATGAGAAAGACTTAGTAAACTAGTAATAGATGGATACTTAATAAGAAATATTTATCTGAAATTAATCACCAACACCTTACTTTACATTCTTTTAAAGTCAGGTGTAAAACAATAAAGCCTGGTATCACAGCACCAGAATATTGGTTGATAAAAGTTCATCCATTGGGTGTACATGTTTCCATATTTGGCTTAGAGACTTCAGAGTAGCTAATAAGGAGCCAAGACATGGACCTAAGAGAAGACAGGATAGTAGTAATGGCCAGATCAACTAATATATCAGGAATATCTAGATATTAAATATAAGATCAAAAGACATGAATAATTCACACACAAACCCCAAAAATAGATGGCAAATATATTTTTGAAAGAATGTTCAAGCTCACTAAAAATCAAAGAGGTGCATAATTAAATAAAATATAATTTTATAGTATGTTAAATTGGTGAAAATTAAAAATAATACTGAACATTGGCAAATGCTATTACATACTATTGGTGGAATTCAAATTGCTATGTACACTTATTTTAAAAAGCAGTTAGCAGTATGTATCAATAGCCTTAATAATATTGCATTTTCTCATTATGTAAGCTTCATTTTTAAAAAGCAATACATACATGATCCCAGCACTTTGGGAAGCCAAGGCAGGAAGACTGCTTGAGGCCAGGAATTTGACACCAGCCTGGGCAACATACTGAGGCCCATCTTTACAAAACAATTAAAAAGTCAGTCAGCAATGGTGGCACACCTATAGTCCTAGCCACTTGGAAGGCTGAGGTGGGAGGATCACATGAGCCCAAGAGTTTACGGTTATAGTGAGCTATGATCGTGCCACTGCACTCCAGCCTCAGTGATAGAGTAACAGCCTGTCTCAAAAAAAAAGCAAGATATAAAGTTGTATATATAGGTTTATTCTATTTTTATAAAAATGTCTTTACATACTTATATATGAGGGAAGTTCAAAAAACAATATTTAGAAATTCAGGGAAAATGTTTCATGATATACTGCCCTTATCCCCAGTTTTAGTGGTATTAGGATGATTTATCTAGTCTTCCATGTAGTTTTATTTTATAATTATTTATAATACTTTTTTTAATAATTGGAAGGAATATTTATGGTGCAATAAAAAATATTGGAGAAAAGTAGTGAGATTAATTTTTTTTTAAAGAGCTGGAAATTTTAGGTGTTGCATAGTAATCCAGGAACTTTATTTTATTTATTTATGCATTTATTTTTTGAGACAGAAGCTCCCTCTGTCACTGAGGCTGGAGTGCCGTGTCTCAATCATGGCTCACTGCAGCCGCACCCTTCTGAGCTCAAGTAATCCTCCCACCTCAGCCTCCTAGCTGGGACTATAGGAATGTGCCACCATGCCCAATTAATTTTTCGATTTTATTGTAGAGACAGTGTCTCACTGTGTTTCCCGGGCTGGTCTCAAACCCCTTAAACAATCCCCTGCCTTAGCCTCCCAAAGTGCTGGGATTACAGGCATGAGCAACCACACCCAGCCCTCCATTTTATAATATATCATATTAGTTATTTACCAAGGCAGTTACACTTAGAACCCAGTGGTTTATTCCAGTTTAGCATTTTATATTTTCAGTTATTTAAAAGGTCTATTAGTAAAAAGCCTTATAAAGTTTATCCACAATATTTTGAAATTTGTTTTCTTTCTTTAGTGATTCATGGGCTAGCTTTGGTTCAATTTCAAACAGCGGGAGAAAAACACAAAATTTTTGTTTATTTAAGACAATCAGAATAGCTATTTTCCAGGATTCACTTTTGATTATTTTTTTTTTGAAAGAAAGAAAAAGAGAGGAAAGAAAGTGAGAGTAAAAGAAAGAAAAAAAAGAATGTAAGAGAGAAAGAGAGAGGAAGAGAAAGAGTGAGAGAGAACGAGATTCTTGTTCTATTGCCCAGGCTAGAATGCAGTCTAAAAATGGGTATTAAAAACCTCTTTTATGCCAATAATTGTGCTTAACGATGGAGACAGGAAGGAATAAGGGATGAAAATAACAAACAAGCAGCCAACCAATATTTTATTTAAACCTGTGAAATGCTATGCAATTGCTAAGGAGTGATTTACTTCCAATTATGTGGTTACTTTTAAAATAGGTGTAATGTGATACTGAGAAAAATGTATGTTTTGTGGATTTGGGGTGGAGAGTTCTGTAAATATGTGTTAAGTTTACTTGTTCCAGGTCTGAGTTCAAGTCCTGGATATCCTTGTTAATTTTCTATCTCGTTGATCTGTCTAATATTGACAGT
>CAUYLG010007664.1:0-60804 GCA_963573385.1 Cacajao melanocephalus
TGGGGAATGTCTTGAGAAATTAAGATGAAAATATCTGAGAAATGTGATGATGATGATGATCTTCTTAAAGTGGGTGGAAAGTATAAGAATATGCCCACTACCTTACACTAAAATTAACTCCAGCTGGATTAAAGATCTAAACATAAGACGTAACACCATAAACATTCTTATTTAAATTCTTAATGTTTTAACACAAAAACAAGTATTGCCTATACTTGTACTAAGAAACTTTTCTATGTATATGTATCTTCTTTTTCAAAACTATGTATCAAGAGCCTTGTGAATAAAGTCTGTTATTTCTGTGAGTTGTATCTGATACCTACTCCATTGCTGCAAGTATGCCAAGTCTTTTTAATTGTATAAATTTAAGATGTATAAGATGATGTTTCGATACTTATCCATAGTGAAGCAATTACTCCAGGTAAGCAACTTAACATAGTCATCACTTCCACACAGTTACCTTTTTTTTTGTTTGTTTGTGGTAAGAACGTCTAAAATTTACTTTTAGCAAATTTCAATAGATGATACAATATTATTAATTCTAATCCTCCTGCTATTTATTACATTTCTAGATGGATTTGTCTTACATAGGTGCTAGGTATTTAATATGGTCTTTTGAATAAAATAATAAAAATAATCTCTCTTGATTGTTTTCCCAATGTGCTACCAAAACTTCTCTCACAAATTTAACTATTTTCTATCTTCATTTTATTCAATTTCTCAACATTTTCCATCAGAGCTGCCTACACTCTCCTTGAAAGGTGGACTTTGCTTAGCTTTCGTACATTACACCCTTCTGATTTTTCTTCTGCGTCTTTGGCTGTTCCTCAGTTGGCTGTGGGATCTGTTCCTTCTTTACCAAACCATAAAACATTAAGTGCATCAAGGGTATCTTCTCCCCTAGGCTCATTTACCATCTTAACCCTCTCGAGCAGCCCTAACCATCTGTACTTCTCAACTCCATTGTAATAAAGATAGAAAAGTCACTTCATTTTGTTTAATATGTGCAAGAGTGTTTTAATAAGCATCATTCCCAGAGTGATACTGAATAAGGGAATATGGAAAAGAAGAGAAAGCCATCAAATAATTTTAGAAAAAAAATTAATAGACACAGCATAGAAAGGACATTTCATGATTATTTAAACTTCATAAAGACAGGGTTATGTGGAGGGCATGGAAACTTAAGTTATTTTGTTCTGTAAAATGTAACAGTGCACAGTGAATCAGATCATGTTAGCAAATGTAAAATCATTTGTGTCTATGTAATTTGGCTTTAAACCACTGAGGAGGATATTTGAACATTTACCACAGCAAAAGTTGTAGCAGCCTCCCTCAGGCAGAAGTGTCTAAGTGTCTGCTAATGTCTAGTGAGTTGCTTAAAAGAGGATAAAACAACACACCCTCAGGCAAGCAAGAAGATTTAAATAGAGCCAATTTAAGAAGCATAGTGCCTTAGCAAATTCAGAAATTAATCTAGATTAAGACATTTTGCTGTAAGGATCTACGTCAAAAAACAAGTTCTACAACTCTGACTTAGAGGTAAGGGCTGGGGAAGGCACTCAAAAGGTATATTCCATAAAAGCCCTCATGTGTTCCAAAGTACAGCTTCAAAAATCATAGAGCAAATTCACCAGCATCTGTTATCTCAAACTAGCAGAAGTTTAAGCTTAATTAAAAATAAGTCAATAGGGAATGGAAGGGGGTGGTAATTTATTCTAATATTAATATAAAGAATCTAAACATCTAGATATGTCTGAAATATGTTTTTGTCTTTTGTATAATATAATTTATGATAAATCATTTCTTCAAATAATTATTTGAGCCACAAATTTCATCCAGGACACTGACACTTAACAGTTCTTTAATGTTCATGGAGAAAATTACTGATCGAAGTCCCCAGGTCTCCAAAGCAAACTGAAGAATTTAATTAAAACTTTATCTTTACGTATACCTATCTATCTAGGAGAAACTAGATAGTGATGCTTTTATAGTAAAAATTAGTGTACTGAGACTGAAACTGTCACATCTGAGCTCAACAAATTCCCAGAGAAATTCATAAGTAGATTATATACATGAGAAACATTAACTCAAGTGATTCTCAGTATCAAAAAATACCCACAGCTTTAAGACACAATCCATTTTGCTCACTATTATTCCTGAAATCATATGTTATAAACATGCAATATGCTTGGTCATGAGTTTCTTGGTATCCTGTTATTGAATTTGTTTATAACATTTTTATTAACATAATGTTTAGCTCCTACATGCATAGGTATTTTTGTGACCTTCATGACCAACTCAAAAACTGTGGAAATTGTAATGTGACCATACCTTGCTTCCATTTTCTCTCGCCTCTCGTTCCATCTTGAGGTCAGAAATTAGAAGATTCTTATATTTGTTTTTTCCATTACTGTTGTGATCATCTATTCTGTATTCCGAAGTTAGCTGTGTGGAGAGCGGACTGTCACTGAGGTTCAGTGGCTGTTCATCCTGCTCCAGCCCAGTTTTGCCATCACCGTTGGAGTCTCCCATCTCCCTGCTGTGTGCTCCCCCTGAAGCAATTGAACTGTGCCCCAGAGTCTCATTGCCATTAAAGCTCTCTGCAGCAGAATCATCTGTTGGAAAGGAAAAGTTATATTTTGATTTTAATTAATATGCTATTCAGATTCTACTTCGATCAGCATTTAGTGAGCTCCCATTATGTGAATGGCATTTTACATATAATATGTGATTTAACCTCGGCAATAAACTTGTAAAGCAGTTATTGTTATTTTTAATCTATTTGGCACATGATAAGATTTTGATGTTTTGTCCTCTTTGAATCTCACATTAAAATGTGATCTCCAATGTCCATAATGGGGTCTAGTGGCAAGTGTTTGGGTCATGAGAGTGGATTTTTCATGAATGGCTTTGTGCCACCCCCATGAAAATGAGTGAGTTGTTGCCCTGTTAGTCCATAGGAGAGATCATTGTTTAAACGACCCTGGCACCTCTTCTCTCTCTCTCTCTTGCACCCTCTCTCACCATGAGTCACACTGGCCCCCCTTCATCTTCCACCATGACTGTGTGTTTCCTGAAGCCCTCACCAGGGGCAGATGCTAGCACTATGCTTCGTGTACAGTCTGCACAGCTGTAAGCCAAATAATCCCTTTTTCTTTATAAATTACCCATTCTTAGATATCCCTTTATAGTAATGCAAATGGGCTAACACAGCACATTTAGGCACAAGAAGTGAAATAAAACAATAAGAAAATAGAATTGAGAGAACAGTTCAATCTTAATTGAAATTTCAAAGAAAAAACAAAGAGAATAAATAATTATCAATTATTTTGCAAATAGTTTATTTTTTTCCAGTGAGAATATCCAGATTTGGTAAAAATTATCTGATAAAAAGCATCATTTATCCTGCTGGTGAGAATGTACATCAGTATAAACTGAATGAGTGTTTAACATGCATCTAAAACATTAAAAATGCTCAGAAATTTTGTTCCAGTCATTCCACTTCTGAGAGTTTAATGCCTAAGGTGTTTAATCATTGTGTGTATCTCTGTGTAGGTAAACATTTATACCAGCGTTGTTCATAATAGCAAAAATTAGAAATGACCTAAATTACCACAAATAGACTATTTAAATAAATGTTGAAATTGTTAGAATACTATGCAATAAACTATGGGGATGTAGGTCATGTAGTACTAAATAGAAAAATCTAGCTATAAAGAGTGTGGTTGGTATGATCCCAATTTTGTAAAAAGAAAACATAGACAAAGTTTGCAGGAAATAACATTCTATTTTTTTAATTCATTTTATCTTATATGATAGAAATTTGCTACTGATTTTTAAAAATTATGATGGAAAAGGTATTAAATTGTTTCCTTTAGCTAAAAGCTATTAGTGAAACAATATAAATACGGGTGAGCAAGAGAAATGTTATTCAATATTTGTGATTTTTAATTTTCTGAATATTATCAAGTATGCTTTTTTGTGGGGTGCAATGACATAATGTTTTTTAATTAAATTACATTCATGGGAATTATATTCAAATTCTGAAAGAGAAATATAACTCACATATTTGTCCATTTATTCACTAACATTGGTTAAGCGCTTACTCTGTGGCCAATATGGGGTTAAGTATTCGGCCTGCAGAGAAGGTACCTTCATCAAATTCACAGATAATTGAGACAGAAAAACAAACATGCTATTAAAATGCAGAGCAAGAAGGCTGTGATCTAATACACGGGATAAAGACATAGAAGGCTTCCTAAAGAAGAGAATATGAGTCAAATTCAAAAAGGTGAGTGAGCCTTAAATCAGGTGGAGAAGTTGGAGAAGAGCGTTCTCTATAGAGGGATCAGCATGTGCAAAGTCACAGAGGTCAGCATATGCAGGGCAAGTGAGAAGTAAGAGTAGTCCGGGGTGCAAAAAAGAGAATGAGAAAAGATAAATCTAGAAAGGAAAAAACAGAATACCAAGAAAGCATTTTGTTTATCAAAGAACTTGGATTTTATATGGGAACAAATAGCAATTTTAATTTATTGTGGGAAGTGACATGGAAAAAGTTATATTTCAAATAGACTATTCTGACTCGGATGAGGACAATGGTAGGAAGGGTCAAAGTGGAAGCTGGGGAGACCAATTAAGAGATTCAGAAGCCATCTAAGTTGGTATCTTTAAAAGCTCAAACTTCTGAAGTGGTGGCAGTGTAGAAAAAGAAGAGACAACTAGAAAAATTGTGAGAATAGAATTGAAACAACTAGTAGCAATGGAATAGGCAAGAGTCTAGGATGAAGCCAGGTCTGCAGTAAAAAATTTTTTAAAAGGGCATTAGGTTAAGTTTAGTTTTGAATGAAATATTTTGTTTTTGTTTGTTTTTGAAACCAAGTTTCACTCTTATTGCCCAGGCTGGAGTGCAGTGGTGTGATCTTTGCTCACTGCAACCTCTGCCTCTTGGGTTCAAGTGATTCTCCTGCCTCAGCCTCCCAAGTAGCTGGGATTACAGGTGCACGTCACTACACCTGGCTAATTTTTGTATTTTTAGTAGAGATGTGGTTTCACCATGTTGGCCAGGCTGGTCTCGAACTCCTGACCTCAGGTGATCTGATTCACCCACCTCGGCTTCCCAAAGTCCTTGGATTACAGGCCTGACCCGCTACACCCGGCCTGAAATAGTATTTTTAAACAATTTCCTAAGACTATCTTGTGGAAAATGTTGAAATATGTTCAAATGGCAAAATTCTATTAAATTACTCTTTTTATGTACCCATCAAAGAAAGAATTGATGTGGAGAGAAAAAATATACAGAAAAATTTAGGAAACTGGTCATAAATAATATGACATTATTTATGACATGGTACTTTCCATAGCTATTAATCCAAGGATTCAAAAACAGTATTTTAACATGAAACGTCTAGGGCTTTTGAAATACTGAATTAAGGGAATGATTTTTATATATGTAATTTATATAAATGTGCATATTCATTTGTGCCAATTTGAATTCTTATGCTAAATTATGAATATGATTTTTGATTACTTTAAATTATTATGTTCCATGAAAGTCCAAACAAAAGCACACTGAACATATTCAACTCCAATTTTTAATTCATGAAGAAAAGTGATTTAACATTTGTGTACTAGAGTCCTTTAAAACATATACTAACATTTAATGTATAAAAGCTTTGTTAATACTTACTAGGTTAAGTAACCCTAAATATATATTACACTTTAAAGTGAAATCTACCTTAGCGTAAGATAAATCCAGTATCTCTCATAGTTAAAAATTAAACATCCCATATCTGTTTCTTCAATCTGAAATCATTATGTATATCTAATAAATAGTATATTATTGGTTCATTTTTTTCAGGTAAGATAAACATTATCATTTGTCAGGAAAGGCTTTAATAAGTGTCATGTATTTATTTCTGTAAAAAATATAAACAATAAGGTAGAAAATATTTTTAGATAAAGTAGTTCACTCCAGATGTTACCAAGGTAACTAAATTCAACAGCGTTATATATTTCATTCCTGAGTAAATCAGTATGTTTTAAGAAAAACAAATAAATGATTTACTCATTTGTATCAAATATGTATACTCACATATTTTATAATTTAAATGGTAAAAAACAATAATGTCTCACAGCACTGTCTTATAAATCCAAATTTGAAATAAAGTTTTTGATGTCTTTATTTAAAAAATACAATATAGAACAGTGAGCAGACATTAAATTGAATATAATCAACAATTTTATATTGTTGAGTTTCATGTAATCACGTTAACAGTTTTTATTCTCTCTCCCTCTCTTCCTAAAAGATACTTTTTAAGAATTTAAAATCGCAGACCTCAGACTCCTGTAACCAATTCACTTTAAAGGGGTAATCTGCCTCCTTACCCAACAGAGTTTGCTGGATCCTGAGTGGCTGCTACACACAGTGTGCCGTATTTAGATCTGTGGATATGGCCTTCAGGTTCACTGGGCCAGGTCGATGGTTCTTCTCTCAAGGTTTCAGCCTGGGTACCACAGCATTTGAACCAAAGACTCTGTATTTGAGTCCCAAATAAAACAGCACCTGGAACTTTGGAAAATAAGAGTGCCCAGGGTACCTAGCAACAGAGAAGAATGTGGAATGTGATGACAAGGAAGTGTGGAATCTGGTGACATCAGGAGGGCAGTTGGATGTTGGGATTTAATTTGTTCTGCTGCTACTTTTGATGTGATAGATTTAGTATTGTGGAGAATTATTGTGCTATCTCTGCTAGCACAGCTGAGGCTCCTTCTTGTCTAAAAGGTCTAGTAACATAGTGAATGGCAGACTAGTCTTTTTCTTCTTTCTCTCTTCCTACTCACCATTCACCTCCGTGAATTAGCAGAGACCCTAGAAGTACTCTAAGTTATCCCACCGCATTTTGCTGGAGTGGTTTCATCAGCATCGCATTCAACAATTAGCTCTCTCTGTATGAAGATAATTGACCGAAAACATTATGTATATGTGTACATGTGTGCACATTTAAGAGAGAGAGAGAGAGAGAGTGTGTGTGTGTGTGTGTGTGTGTGTGTGAGAGAGAGAGAGAGAGAGAGAGAGATCTCCCCAAGTACCTGACCTACTTTCTTATTTAGTTACTTTCAGTAGCTCATTACCATTGGCCTTTAGGCCAAGTGCCTTAGGCAAAATGAACAGGAACAAAATATATATATATATGTACACATATGTATCATCCTCATTTTAACATTAGAACTTGGAAGTTTAGTCCTAAAATTCAGGTCAGATGCTCACAGGATCCAAAAGCCTTTTCACTGTCTTTCCCAAACGCACCACAATTTTCCACCTTTAGTCCTTTGATGCCCCATTAGAAAACTTGTCTTTCATATCTTAGTATAAAACTAAATATTAAGTCCAAAATATAGATGCAAATAGCATTGCTGAAAAGATTAGGACCTTCATATCCAAAAAAGTAGAAAAAAATTGCTTTGAAATCTAATTGCAAAATAGTTTAAGTACAACTCTCCTTTACCTCTCATGGTCTCTGGTCTGTCTTCTCCCAGCAAGGGGCAAAATAAACAAAAGACGCTTACCCATCACTAGGCCATATCTTACATCTTATACCATAACTCCCTCTACTCTACAACACAAAGCAGATAATGTAGTCTGAATCAATCCTTTGCAGCACTTTCCAGCCCAGTTTCTGCCTGGAGCCTGACTCCCTGATTCATTTCTGGCTTAAGCTCTTCTGTCACTTAAAAATTCCTCATTTTCCTTCCTTAAAACCTTGTGATGACCTTTTCATTCTTTGTATGTTTTACTTATCCTCTATAACACAGTTTTAAACAATTAATAGCACTTTTCTCTGTTTTAGGTTTTTTTCTCTCATATGCAAAAACCTCAATTCCTGACCACAAAAGCCCTGTGCTTTCGGTCTCAACACCACAAAAACCTGCAGAAACATTCATCCTTAAGTTTATGGATGTAAACAAATGCATGTGTATACACATATATATGTATGTAGGTATATATGTATGTATGACTACTACTAAAGGATTAAAGGACATTTGTAAAATAATAAAACTGATTTGATTGAGGGCAAGAAAATAACAAATGTTTCAGCCTTCTATTAAATTGTCTACAAGGGTAACACTCTTACTCTTGTTTGATAACTCCCAATCCATTCTTTGTCATGGAAGAATGAGATCTACTCAAAGGAGGTTATTACAGTGAAGGCACAGAGATAAGCTGGATGTCTCAAAGCATATAACTAAATTTCAGTGCAATAGTTAAATAATAAAACTAATTCTAACCTATCAATGAGGAGTTAATTTATATTGTTTATATTATGTTGTTTACAATATTTAACCAAACATCTATGTGCACAAGATACTTTCCTCGGCATTGTTGAGTCCAAAGAGACTCCATAAAAAATTATTCTCATCTGAGATTATACCATAAGAATTACAATGCAAGGTTGAAAATACTATCTGTTCCATGAGAGTTTCATATCAAGCATCATGAATAAAAAGGTTCCTCAGAGAAAGAAAAGTCACCTATTGCTGGGGATGAAAAGGGTATCAAGGAAGGTGTTTTACAGTAGGTGGAATTTGAAGAAGGTGGGATATATGTAGATGTATAATGGGGATAGTGGAGGTTATCCCAGTTTAGGAGAGGGCATAAGAAAAAGCATCAAAGGCAGAAAAAAGCTGGAAGAGGACAGAGAATTAGTATGTTCTACATACTAGGACAAAGAATTGTGTGCGTGTGTGTGTGTATACATGTGGGTATATATATGTGTATGTATATGTATATGTTTACATATGTGAGACAGGACCTCACTCATTTTACCTAGGCTGGAGTACAGTTCACTGCAGCCTCAATTTCCTGGGCTCAAGCGATTCTCCTACCTCAGCTCCACAAGTAACTGGGACTGCAGGTGTGCGCCACCATGCTTGGCTATTTTTTATTATTATTATTTTTTGTAGAGATGGGGTCTCACTATGTTTCCCAAGCTGGTCTTCAACTTCTGGGCTCAAGAAACCCTCCTGCCTCATCCTCCCCAAATTCTGGTATTACAGGTATTAGCCATCTACTGTACCTGAACAGAACTGTATGTTTTAGATTAGTGGATATTTTACTGTGTATTCTTTTTTCAGGAGCACTTATAAAATTATTCATTATTCTCCTGGAGTGTGTGTACTAGGGAAAACTCACTGATTATGTGAGTGTAGTTTGAGGAAGTTTATTTATCTCTGTTCCAACTCTAAGCCACTATCAACTGACCCATAACAAAACTTTCTCCCAATTCCAAGATGACTCATTTTTAAAAATGGCTATTATACAATAACCTGTAAATGGCTTCTTAATTCTCTAACAAATTGCAAAGTACAGTCATGCATTGTTTAATGAGAGGGATACATTCTTAATGTTGTTGGGGAATTTCATCATTATGCGAACATCACCAGAGTGTATTTACACAAACCTAGATGACATAGCCTACTATACATTTAGGCTATATGGTATAGCCTATTATTCTGGACTACAAACCTATACAGGATGTTATTGTACCAAGTGCTGTAGGCAATGATAACACAGTGGTAAATATTTGTGTAATTAAATATGTGTAAACATAGAAAAGGTATAGTAAAATATATAACATTATAATCTTATGGGATTACTGTTGTATGTGAGATCTATTATTGAATGAAACATCATTATGTGACACATGACTGTACTATTTCCATGCTTACCCATTAGCTTGTTCAGGATTTCATAGAACTAGCTATTTTATATAAAATTACATGCATGAATGTATTTTGATATTTTTATAGTGTTGGAAAATATCGGATTTATTTTGTTGACAAAGTCACAGTTATTGTGAATATCATTGTGTTATAGTGCTTATAGTCATAACAGAAAAAAAGTTAAAATTTTATTTAGTTGTAAGTTAAAAAATATAAACATAGTTTTTTTTTTTTCTCCCAACTCACAGCACAGATCTACTTATGGAATCCAGGGTAAGTGTTCTTGAACTAGATGCTATGCTATTTCTTCACTTCTATTAAATTGTACCATAATAATCAAAACTCACAGGTTTCTGATCCCTAAGTCCAACACTGATATGGTAGGTTTCAGTGACGGTCTGTGTAGTCCTTCTTCTCACCTTATAAAACCTTGTCATTTTATGACTTTTAAAATCTATTTTATTTACCAGCCAGACTGTACATTTCCATAAGGTAGTTATTTTACATCTTTTGTTTCTTTGTGTTCCTCTATGGAATGCAGCTTAGTGTTTTACACAAAGTTAACTTATAGCTATAGATGATATAGATATGAATAAGGCAAAAAAGTCACAGATAGTATAATGCATTAATGCAGCTGTGTGTGAAATCCATGTATTAGCCACATACTCATGAGGCTATTTACTGCTACAACTTAAAACCAAAACAATACGTGAGATTTTTCATGTTCTGTCTCATACAGCAAGCAGTATATACGATGAAAAAAAATCCTGTTATATTTAAAGTAAATCTAAAATAATCATTTTATAGCAAGTCAGTGTTTTCAAAGAGAGCTGACACCTAACGACTGGAAAGAAATGTCCAAGAAACCCCACTGAATGGGCAATAGAAGCAAGAAACAATGCCATATAGTATCGTTATAGAGTCATTCTATTAGAAAATGATTTGACAATTTACAAGGAAATGGCTTAGAGATGTATCATTAATTATCCCCAACCACTAACTAAGTTACAAGAGCAAATGTCACATGTTGGAGTAAATCATTTCAGAAAGAAATGTTCTAATTGAAGCTAAAATCAATAGGATCCAAAAGGTGGTTGCCCTAAATTGGTGTTTAGCCAAAAAGCAAACCAAAAGTTTTTATTCTAGCCAATAACAAATCAGAAAATACTTATTTTGAACAAATGAAAGCTATGAAAATAAAAAGACCCACCTGTAACAAGCTTATGTTTGAAACAGTATCTTGGAGCTGGGAAGGACCTAAGCTAGCTTCCAGATTGTCCTTGTAAGAAGCATTGTGGTAGTGGCTATCCACTTTACAAAACCCTGCTACCCCCATCCCAGGAATTGTTCTTGATACACAGTGATAAGTTACCAGAAGCCATGCTTCTCTTCTGTTGGTTAACCATTGTGATGGTCTGTTTCGGATTCTGAGTCTCTCACTTATTTCACCAAGTCAGCTGTTGTTTTGCCTAATGCATTTTTTCTGAGTCTCTGTCTGACCAGACCAAAATTGACTCTCACCTTCATACTCATATCCCAGGATAATCTGACTTCTCTGATTCTTATTACAATCTAGTTTACAGGGTCTTTGTCAAACCATATCCTAATATACATCCCCATAATTCTACATAAGAATAAAACCATGCTTAGATGAGCAAAAATGGTTGAGTCTTGTCTACTTTGGTAAGATATATAACAATAAAAATATAAGGTAACTGAAATATAGGACCCTGTCTCCTCAGTGAGCAGGAAACTAGTGTTTTGAAATGTATCTACACACCCTATCCACAGTGAGGGTTAAGTTCTTAAAACTTGACTTCTCTACTACTCTGCCTTTTGAGAATGTCTCCTATCTCTTTATACACTTGGTCATCATGAACTGAATATCACCTTAATCAAGATCTGCTCATTAAACGCAGACACATTCAGTAGCTTCTTTTCATCAAGTGGAAGTGTGACATGTAGGAATGGGTCTTCTCAGGCTCCCATGGTATATGAGTAGGTTGCTCAAAACCCGTAATACAACAGTTCCTTCTTTAATCTGTGTATACTATCTTAAAAGAAATTTTTAATGAAAAATTGGTTAAGAATGAGAAAGGTCAGCCTTGTTTCTATGATAATGTGAAAGTCTGAAATGGTACAGTTGTTTACATAGATAGATACAAATGGAGAAGGAAATTCTCTGAATGGATAGGACTTCAAGCAATAAGTCTTTTTGTATACTCTCCTTATGACAAATATGTAGTGTTAGGTTATTATTATGTCTTTGGCAGTGGCCAAATGGCATAAAGACTTGAAAGAGCCAGCCTGGATGATATTCAGACAGAAATGAAGGCATGCTATTAATAAATCTTCTATAATAGGTTAAGGGCTTGAAAATATTCATGCCATGTCCATGCCCATCAAAAAACCACTGCTGTAGAAGGTGATCCTAATAATCAGGTGCACAGTGTGACTTTTCCTGTAGATATGAAGCATCCTACCTGCTGAACCCATGTTTGCTCAGTGGGATTATGAATGGAGTGGCAGAGTAGGAACAGAGGATGTGCATGGGTGCTTCATACTGGGTACTTCATCCACCATATTAATCTGAGTACCCAGCTGTCCAACAGTGTTCAATCTTAAAATGCTGATAACTTTGAGAAGATTGCCAACTTCACTGTAACAGATCAATTGTATTGGATCTCTCTAATTCTGTATGGAATAGCTACTCGTTCTTAGTGGAATAGATGTTTATTTTTGACTTGGTCCTGTATTTCTGGCCCATTCTTCCTCAGATTTCACCACTTTTGACCTTAGAATGTTTTGTACATTACACTTTTTCTGATACTACATTACATTCAATCAAGGAAATCACATCAGAGTAGAAGCATTGAAACAACTATAGGATTTTCCTTGGAGTTATTGCTTTTATCTCTTCCATCACTGGCAGACTACTGACCTTATAAAAAAAAGAAATAAATTGTTAAAAACTCAACTCCAATGCCACCAATAGATAGTATCTGAGCCTGAGAGGGCTGCCTTTTAGGATGTGACGTGTGCTTTAAGTCAGCTACTGATACTTGGGTCTGTTTCTTTCTTAGTCACAACATCATGCTGGAAACAAGGTGCTCCAGAGGTGGAGGCAACACTTCTCATAACTCTTCTTTACAACTGTAGGTTCTGCTAACCTGCAGAAAGGACGCTTCCAACAAGTGGAATAGAAACTGACCATTTCACACCATGCAGGCCACTAAGAAAAAAAGGAGGGCCATGTGTTGGTTGAGGTCATTAATCACAACTATCAAAGGAATAAAAGATGGCAAAATAACAAAATAGGTTGGGAGGTGAATCCTCATGGAATATCTAAAGTATTTTTCATTTTGTTCTGTAGGAAAGAAAATACTATCAAGGCAATTCTTAGAGACAAGAAGATCACATTCTCTGACATGCCATTCCACAAGGAATATTTCCTGGGTGGTTTTATTGCTGTTAAAGAGGTAAAAACATGGAATTTGTAGTTGAGTTTTTTAGTCATAAATACAAGCTATGGCTTTGCAGCCAGATGCAGAGACAAGGAGTGCAATGTTTATCAGGATTTCTTTCCTTGCTGTCAAGTATGTGAATATTAAATAAACATATTCCACATTTTCTTAATTTTTATCTCCATTGTTGTATATAGCATGTGGTGGTAGAAAATAAATATATAAATTAGTCCATTAATTGTATAATTTCAATTGTTACAGAACTGAAATGGTAATGAACATCACTTGGTCATTTCAACTCAGAAAAGTGAGTCTTTTCAACATGACACCTGGATGCAGTTGCTGGACATGGCTCACATTTAGTTCTATTGGGGAAGTTTATGCAAGTAGATGGTAAGTATTTAGTAGAAGTATATTTGGACATATGAGAAAATTGTGTGATGGTGTGATGGTGTAATATGGTACATGTGTATGTGTTAGCCAATGAGAGCATGTACTAAGAACTCATAGGGATGGCAACCTAATGCCTAGATTCTCCTAATTTGCCTAATTCACAAGTGTAGGCCACAGTAGGCATGATTTCTTGCTGCCTTGGAAGAATTTGGAGCTGTGAGACAGATGAAATAGATGTCATTGGAACTAGGTATTTTTATGATAAACTCTAGAGAGTACTAAAACTACTGTCACTGAGGTACCCATAATTTTTCTAGTTCCTATCTTTCAAGATTTGGGGTAATCAATTCTTTGTAAATTTTTGAGATATTCCAGTTCTTCTTCAATAGATATCCATTTATGTAGCATTTTTGCTTAATTTAGCCAGTTTTTTTAAATAGAACTTGAAACATCAACCTTAAGAAATACATAAAATTTATTTTACTTTTCAGAAAATCAAAAGCTAAGGAGTGATGTCAGAAAGAAGGTGGAATAGGAAGCCTTGGACCCTCCTACCCCAGTGAACACCCTGAATCAACACAAATACACATCATTCTCTTTGTGAAAATTCCAGAAATTAGTTGAGAGGCTTCTACATTCTGGGTGAATGCAAGCCAGCCACACAGAAATGAGTAAAAATATTTGAGAAAAGTGAGGAACAGAAATGTTAAGTGACTTGAGAGTGTTCAGCTAAAAATGTAACTTATATGTTAAAGGACTTCAGGTAATAAAGTATAGTCATAGGAATAAGGGATGCTAAGCCTAAAATACTTTCAGGAACTACGGGAAGGGATAGAATTGAATCAAATATTTGAAGGTTTTAACATGTTTGTATTACCTGTCAGGAACATAGAAAATTAAAGATTAAAAAGTAAAGATTATATATAATCAGTTTTTTTGTGTAGTATATCAGAAAACATTCTGATGAAATTATCAAAAGATCAAATAAGTTTCTCTATCTCTGGAGGCACTTAAGGATGAAATGTAAGCTACTGGAGGGCGAGTTCCAGTTCTTATTCCTTTATTGATTTTTGATTAGCATATTTAAAATATTCAATAACTTTGTTAGAATAGACCATCATAGTAGTTAATTGCAGTGTTAGTATCTCTTTAGTAAACAGACTGTGGGTCTTCCTATATCCCTATGTGTGTTCCTGAACTAACTGTATTTTTACTGATCTGGAGACTATTATAGGAAGAATTCCAAAAATGCCTCCCTACCCAAGATTCTACACTCTAATTTCCAGAACCCATAAATATGCTGAAGTATCACTCCTGTGATTGTTATGTCATGTGGTACAATCGATGTTGGTAGAGAGATTATCTGGGTGGGCCTGATTAAATCACATGAGCTCTTAAAAGCACAGAGCTTCCTCAGTTAGTAGCAGAAAAAGAAGTCAGAGAGATTTACAGCACAAAGGTTTTTAAAGATGGAAGAAGCCACATAAAGAATGCAGGCAGTCTTTAAGGAGCTGACAGGGATCCCCCATTGATAGCCAGCAAAAAAACAGAGACTTCAGTCCTGCAACCACAAGGAACTAAACTCTGCCAACTACCTGGGTAAGCTTGGAAGTGAATTATTTCCCAAAGTCCCCAAATTAGAGCCGAGGAAGGCTGAAATCATGATTTTGGCTTTGTGATACCCCATGGATAGAACTCAGTCAAACTTCCCTGGACTTCTGAACTATAGACCTATGAGATATATGGGGGTTGTTTTATGCTGTCAAGTTTGTAGTAATTTTTAGAAAGCAACATAAAATGAATACAGTACAAACATAAAAGATTTTCTAGGGTATATTAGGATATGTAATACCATTTAAAATTATTCAAGTACATTTCAAATAATAGAGTATATCAGTAATTCTCAAACTTTAATTGCTTCAGAATTTCCTGAGGGAGATGATTAAAAATATGTATCTGTAGGATTAATGTGGGCACTAAAACCTCTAATACAACAAAGACTAAAAATCTTGGTTTAATTTATTTTGGTTGAGGTCAGGGAATGTAGAAGCATTTGTCATATAACTGTTTAGGTGCCACATGTGAGAAATTAATGTAGATGATATCCAACAACTAGCCAGTGGAATATGCAATTAAATGTGGCAACTGTGGATACCAACAGAACTAAATATGACTAACAGCCCTCAATTCTGGGTTCAGTAAGGCTGAATCTGAGGATATTTTAATCTTATTTTTTAAAAATCTGGGAAAATTTCACAAAAATAAGCCAAAAGCCAAATATTCTTTCCCTTTATCAAAACTAATAAACAAAAATACTTACTGCCAGAATGGCCCGATTTTTTAAAAAGACTCATGAAAGGATATGATCTTGCTCAAAGAGTTAAATGTAAATGTGTAACTAAACAGCTAAAAACCTTATCTGGGGGAAAATGATAAACTTAATTACCCTGGTTAATGAACTCCTGGAAGAAAAGGTCTTTACCTGGGTCACATGTATGTTTAGAAAATCGAGAATCTTTACTCCCCTATAAAGTAGACCTGCCTATCATATATGCATTCACATGTGCTAAAGTGACTGTCAGTTTTTCTCACATAGCAGGTAAAGAGTGTCACCCTGGGAAGAATTGTCAAAACCATCAAAGTATGTCCTCTGGGTTCTGCATGTTCTCTTTCCCCTCTTGATCGCTAATTCTCTATCTATTTGTGTACATACTGGCTTTCCGTATGTCATTTTACTGAGTAAAGGATTGACAGACTGTTGATTGATTATCCTTTGTCTGAAATTCCCACACAGAAAAATGTTACTTCAACTAGGCACTTGTAATTTAAACCTTTTATCTATAATTGTGGAATGAAAGGCTTTTTCTCTTGGTATTTTCAGCCATTAGCAAGCAGGTGAAGTGTATTGTGTTTTGGGAATGTGTGCGGAGACAGAAACCCTGTGATCATACCAGGCCTATTAAGTACCTATGTTTTTAAAGTAATTTAGAGATGAATGATTAGAATGTATACTCCTTTAGGTATTCTCCTAAACTCTCCTACCCCTACCCTTCAACAGTTCTTCTCCCCCTGGTAATGGGTGAGCCAGGACTACTCAGTGATGAAGCTGAAGTTCTTATTGCCAATATTCAGAGACAGCAAGAAGCCTGACCTATGAAGATTTTCTTAGATTTACAGAACAAATACATCCTAAAATAATTATTCTGTAAGGATCCCCAATACATGCTCCCTTATCTATCACAATGGTCCTTGGCTGGTTTGTTCTCAGATCTGTTCCTCTTCTATTGCAAATTTTATTTCCTATGGTTTCTTGCCTAGTGCCTTATGACTGGGTTTAGACAATGAGAGATACTGGCAGATATAGATAATAGGACAAAGAGAGAATGCCTGGTTATGCCCTCCTCCTTCCCCATGTACACACCCTCTCTGGCTCAGGCAGTCTCTCCATCTCCAGCATGTTGTGCACATCCTCTATGCCCCAGTTTCTGTTAAGAAGCCTCTTTTGTGAATCTGATTCCCATGTAGGAGCTCTGGTCTTGAGCTCTATTAATATCAGTTCTTCCCTGGCCCTTCCACCATTAGCTATGGGAGCTGCCTCTTTCTGTTATCAATTCCAGAGATGCTTCACTATCCCCTGGGTGGCTTTTTAGCTTTTGAAACATCACTGTATAAAGTGCCCTGTATTAAATTTTCCTGATGGATGTCATGTCATGGAATGGACTCCATTTTTCAGATTGGATTCCAACTGATACAATTTCTTTTCCTTTAACCTCAAGACCTGTTTTCTAAAAACTGTGATAGTATTGTAGATGATATTTTATAATTTTAAAAATAAATTTGTTATTTGATATACAAGATAATTTCACCAAGCTCCCTTTACTGTTTCCCTCTCTTGAGTTGAAATTGATTACTGCCAGTAATAGTGGTTTTAAGGAAGTTATGGACATCTTAAGGAATGAAAAATAAATAAAAGGTTTGGTGAAAAGTAGGTGACAAGCATTGTATTAGAAACTGGTTTCCTAATTCCAAAACAAACTTCCATCTAAATTCTACTGGCATATCTCAGCAGGAAACACTTGTTTGGGTATTGTAAGGAGAAGAGCCTGAAAAAGACAGATGCTATGTTATGTTGGGGAAGAAACTGAATATAAATCTAAAACTTTAGATTTATAATGAATGAATGGCAATGCTGGCACTTAATAATGTGTCATATTTTACATTCTTTCCTCTATGTTATATTGTCTCTCTCTCTCAATGAAGGTAGACTTTAGAAAGAGTTGGATTATAGAAATAGTGGAATATAAAGAAAGTAAACTCAGGAGGAGAGAGCAGAGAGGAGGATAGAGAGGAGAAAGATGATGAAAGAAAGATGATGATGATGATGGTGGCTTGGAACACGCTTGATAGTAGGGAGCTCTCAAGGAGGTTGGAGAATAGGTATTTGGTAAAGGGTGTTGGAGTCAGGAATCACGGGATTAGGAAGATATATCCCAGGAATTGTAAAAAATGAAGTGATAATTGTTGGGGGTTAATGTGTGGAGGTACCGAAGTAGGAGAAATAACCCTCCAAGGAGAACACCTCTGCCTCTGAGGACCAAATCAACTATATTACAAATGGGTGGAGGATGGGGGCTAGGCTTCTTTTCGTTGCTGTATACCTTGAAGCCAGCATTATACTTTGTGTATAGTAGATATTCAGCAAATGCCTAAAGCTGTATATTAATGACTCTAAGCCACCTTGATTCTATTTTCTAAACTCATGATTTTCATAGCCCAAAACTTTTATATTGTATTATACACTAATTTTTTCATGCATGTAAGTCATATTTTCCCAAATGGTCATAGGTAGTAAGGACCTTACTTTAATACTTCTTTGCATAAAGCAGTATATACATCAAGTCACCAAGTAACAATACAATTTAAAAAAATACATGGAAGAAGAGAAAACATTTTGTTTTTGTTGACATTTTATTTTTGTCATAGTAAGATGATAGCCAAGAAGGAATGTCAGAGTAAATTTGATGAAAAAAATGCAACTAAGAATAGAAAGGATTCCCAGATAATGAGTGTCCTTTTTATAGTAGTGGTATGTATACTCATTTTCACTTAAAGTGTTTCTGTCATAATAAAACATTGAATTCTCATCAAATCAAAATTTTAAAAATCTGTCTTGGTTGACCATTAAGAAAAACTAATGTAAGTTACTGTACTAACTATATCAATTTAAACTCTTTGAATAATGCCAATTAAGAGCTCTTACAATGTGATTACTACTAATTAATTGAGAGCTGGTTATAGTACCCCCCACCTCCATCCCATGTTTTCTGCTGTTACACCAATGTCACATAAGCATGGCCATCCATAAAATCTTTCCTTGGATAAAGCACAGTGGATTCTATTTTGAAAACTTTGTTTCTTTTTCTTAGGCCAAAGAGGAAACATTTACTGAGCTTTGAAGCCCCTGGTTCAGAGTGTTCACTGCTGATGGCACATTTCCAGGATCCTTCTTCAGTGGTTATCCATGCAATGAAACTAAACAGAAGAATGAATTACCTTGAATATATCACTTGATTGTACACATTTCCTTTCTATACTCCCTTCTAGTACAAATTAACATGCCAACCGACTACTGCATTGATAGCCCCACAACTACTCTAGGCTGAAACTGCTAAGGCAGACACCTACCCGATCGAAGGGCCATCAAACCACAAGTCAAAGCCATAGCCAATGCAGCCAAACCAGAAGATAAATTAGGCCAAAGCATTTCATCTCTTGGAATTTGAACTAATATTTTCTTCTCAAAGTATGGGCCAATGACCACATCAATATCACCAGTGAATTTAGAAATACAGAATCACAGGTTTATCCCAGACCTACTAAATCAGAATCTGCATTTTAAGCAGGCTCCCAGAAGATTCATTTGCATGGTGAAATTTGAAAAGCCAAAACTACTAACATGGTTAGTAGCTGCAGCAGAGGTAAAATTGATAGGGGACCATTGGACTGGAGAAGTTACAGGGGTCCATGTTAAAGCCAAATTCATAAGAGAAAGCCAAAGTAGGGAGACATGTGGAAACAAAAGATAAGTGAGCTGTATGGGGTCTACCTTACACAGTCTTGGTGTACAGTTATTCTTTCAGTATAATTATTAATCATGTCCCCCTTTAGCTCTCAAACATATCCTGGTTTGGATAGTAAATTATATGATATCTCAGTATAAAACTCTGTGAGGTTAATTTATGGCCTAGTTGTCCTGTACATTCTAGTCTCGGGTCCCTTAAATCACTGTCTCCCTTATTGGGACGCATCATTTTTACAAAAACTGACACCCTTATGCCCTGATTATTTGAAGTAGCTCATACGCATAAAAATTTTACTATTTAATTAGTAGCTACTATGTGCCATTAAAAAGTAATTTAAAATTATGTTTGGGTACTAATTTATCAATCCTCAAAGCAAGCCTAGGTTATCTAATGTCACAGGGGCACATCCTGGGCTCCTGATTGAATGGCTTCTGCCAGATAATCTATGTGCCAAAGTCCACTTAACACTCTGGAGCAGCTGACTCCATAATCTGTGGCCTTTTTTCTCCACCATGTGTCTTTCCAGGCTGTAATTCTCTGGTGATACTGCAAACACCTGCCATGGGAGGAAACCATGCCATGTATGACCATCTCTGAGGGCATAGAAGCTTTCCATTTGTAGAATACTATGCTCTATTTCTCTAGTTTTCTGATAAAATGTTTAGATGCTTTGTAGTGTGGATTGAGCATTATTTTCTAGATAATGCAAAGCCAAGAGGTAGATTTTAAAATTCTATTCAAACAGGTTTTCCTTAAAGTACTATTTTGACAACTAACATAATATATTAACCAATTTTCAATAATAAATGTAGTGACAAAAACTGAAATAAACCAATAAATTAAACCATGAAAAAGTTCCACATTTTATCACATACAAATCATTTCAGCTATTACTTACAAATGTTACTGAGTAGTGGGAAATGAACTATAATTGAGTGATTCTGTGCTTCAGAAAATAAACTGTTTCTTCATTTTTATAATGAGTCCTATCTTAAAGTCAAAGTAATCATCTAAATAAAATTCAATTTTGCCTATATTTTTGGGCTTTTAGAAAAAGGAGCAACACCAATTATATTTGAGATTCTTAATAATTTTCAAAATCCATAAATGTTAATTTCTACTCATTTTAAAAGGATATATACAAGGAAGCTGCAACCTAAGACAGAGTATAACTAGGTTAAATATTCACTTGGGAACTGTTTTGATTAATATCCTGGTTTCTCCCAGGACTCAAGCTCTGAGTGAGCAGACTAGGTCCATTTTTGTTCTCTGTTGTATCTAACGCAATGCTAGTCCCCTACTACAGTGCTTCTCAAACTCTCTATGATAAAGACTCCTGTCTTGTGTTTCTAATTTATCATGGACAACTAGTGTGTAAAACAAAACAAAAACAAAAACCTCAAACATGAAATGTAAATAAAAGACAAGCAAAATCCAAGCCCACTTATTATTAAATTCAACAGATATATCATTGCTTGATTCCAAGTCCTGTACCTATCTTATCATGGATGAGTAATTGAGTTTTGAGGACCAGCAATAATTCACTCACTTTGTTGATTTGGTAGAACCTCATTAAAAATTTGTAGAGGAGCTTCAAGATGGTTGACTAGAGGCATTTTATACTTGCCTCCTTCACTAAGAAGAACCAAGATAGTGAGTAGATATTTTATACTTTCAAAAGATGATTATCCAAGAAAAAACACTAAAATTCAATGTAAAAGAGACAGGAACTACCTAAAGGAGAAGGAAGAAAGGCATCCTGCTCACCTGAAATCAACTGGGTGCTGGATGCCAAGAGAGACTCCTAATATACGGAAAGAGTAAGCGAGAAACCTTCAACAGTCCACATTTCCACCATGGATTGTGAGAATCCGAGCCACAGGAAAGTCCCTTGACCTTCCATAGGTCCTGAAACCGACAAAGGGAGCTGCTGGGAGACTTTATAATGGCGCTGCTCCAGAGAGAGGGCTCACACTGGGTCCCCAAAACACCCAGAGATCTAAGCAGTTACAACAAGCTGCCGTTTTAAAGCGCCAATAGCAACATACTGCACTCTTCTGGGGTCCAGTGGTGCTGCAGCTGAGATGCTAGACAAGCCCTGGCTCTTGCCTCTTGGGCTTAGGTGTGAGCAACCACCAAACATTACTGCATCTAAGGTGAAAGCAAAAAGAAAGCGCAAGCAAGAAGCCAGATACCACAGCAGGTCTTAGGTATGAATTCTAGTAAATCTTGGGTGCAAGTGGTGTACACATTTCCCTGCCACCATCCTAGGCTGCGGCCACTGAAAGTAGCACCACCCTATTCAATGGCAGAGCTGCAGCATAACCACTGCTGCCCACAACCTAAGCATTCTGCTGGTGGCCTGCGGGTCACTCCACCCCTGCCTAGCATGCTGACACCCACACACACCATCAGGAGGCCAGAAGACAAGCTCACCTGGCCCAGTGTTGCTCCACTTCTCCCATCCCAGAGCACAGAGTCTGGAGGCAAAGAAATTGCCTAGCTGAATCCACATGAACACTCCTCCTGGGACCTGAGGTTGGGATTTTCCACTCAGCTACCACCACAGCTGGCACCTATCTGCACATAGCACCTGTAAGCATTGAAACTGGCCCACTCAGCTCATTGCAGCCCCACTGCCAATATAAGCATTCACCACCTGGGACCCAGAGAGTTGTCCTGTTACTGACACTGACATCACCTGTGCCATGCTAGCTCTCCAGGGACTTGAGAACCCACCCACCTGGCCCACGCTGTCTACTAGAATTGGAGTAAGCCACCTGGAGGCTCAAGAATAGGTCCACCTGAACCTACTAACACCAAGATACAAGAAACTAAAATGACAGACAATAAAGAAAAATAAAAGAACAACGAATATACTAAACAACCAGAAGATAACAGTATAACAAAAACAAAACCGCACACATCAGTAACAAGCTTGAATGTAAATGAATTAAACTGTCCACCTAAAAGATATAGACTTGCTAAGTCAATTTTTAAAATAATCCAGCTACAAACTGCCTACAAAAAAAATCAACTTTTCGTGTAAAGATACATTATACAGGGATGGAAAGAGATATTCCACACAAGAAGACCAAGTGAGGCCAGACATGGTGGCTCATGCCTGTAATCCCAGCACTTTGGGAGGCCAAGGTGGGTAGATCACTTGAAGCCAGGAGTTCGAGACTAGCTTGGCCAACATGACAAAACTCTGTCTACTAAAAATACAAAAAACAGCTGGGCATAGTAGTGCATACCTGTAGTTCCAACTACTCAGGAGACTGAGGCACAATAATCACTTGAACCTCAGCAGGCCAAGGTTGTAGTGAGCAAAAATTGTGCCACTGAACTCCAGCCTGTGCCACAGAGTGAGACCCTGTCCTTCACCTTTAAAAAAAAAAAAGCAACAAACAATGCCAAAGTGAGAAGGAATAACTATACTTACATCAGATAAAAGGTACTTAAAGTAAAAAACACTAAAAAGAAAAAAAGACAAAGAAGATCATTATATAATGATAAAATCACTAGAGGATATAAACATTTTAAGTGTGTATATATATATATATATATATATATATATATATATATACCCAACACTGGAGCACTCAGATTCATAAAGCAAAAAATGCTCCATCTAAAGACATCTGAAGATAGCAATAGACTCTAAAACAAGAACAATGGGTGACTTCAACACCCTACTCTAAGCATTACACAGATTATCTAGACAGAAGATCAACAAAGAAACATTAGATTTAAACTCTACATTAGACAAAGTAAACCCAACAGACATTTAAAAATACTTTATTTAATAACTGCAGAATATACCATATTCTCATCAACACATAGTATATTCTCCAGGAACTAATATATGTTAGGCCACAAAGCAAATGTCAAAATATTTGAAAGAATCAAAATCATATCAAGTATCTTCTTAGACCATAATGGAATAAAACTAAAAATCAATACCAAGTTAAACTTTAAAAACTTATAAATACTTGGAAATTAAACAATATGCTCCTGAACAACCACTGGGTTATGAAGAAATTAGGGTGGAAATTTAAAAAGTTTTTGAAACAAATGAAAATGGGAAAATAATATATCAAAACTCATGGTATATAGCAAAAACAGTACAAAAAGGGAATATTATAGCAATAAATGCCTACATTTAAAAAGTAGAAAGATTTCAAATAAACAATCTAATGATGATCCTCACGAAACTGGAAAAGAAAGAATAAACTAAACCCAAAAATAGCAAAAAGAAAAAAATAATGATTAGAGCAGAACTAAATGAAATAGAGGCCAACAAACAATACAAAGAACAATAAAACAAAAAATTGGTTCTTAAAAAATAAACAAAACTAATAAATTATTAGTTAGACTAACTAAGAAGAAAGAAGACCCAAATTAAAAAAAAAAATTCAGAAACGAAAATGGAGGCATTACAACTGATACCACAGAGACACAAAGGATCATCAGAGACTATTATGAACAGCTAACAAACTGAAAATCTTACAGAAAATGGATAATTTTCTGGAAACATACAACCTACCAAAATTGAATCAGAAACAAACAGAAAATCTGAATAGACCAATAACGAGTAGTGAGATTGTATCAGTAATGAAGATCTTAAAACAAAGCAAAAACTAGGACCAGATAAATTCACTAATGAATTCTACCAAAAATATAAAGAAGAAATAATACTAATCCTCAAACTATTCCAAAACAAAGAGAAGGAAATTCTTCTTAACTCTTTCTGCAAGGCCAATATTACCCTGCTACCAAAACCAGATGGATTTGACAAATAGCGAAACTACAGTCCAATATTCGTGATGAACAGAGATAAAAAATCCCCAGCAAAATACTAATCAACAAAAGGCAACAGCACACCAAAAAGATAATACACCATGATCAGGTGGGATTTATATCAGGAATGCAAGGATGGTTTCATGTACCTAAATAAATTTAAAAAAATACATCACATCAATAGAATGAAGGGAGAAATCAATAGATGCAGAAAAAGCATTTGACAAAATTTAACATCACTTCTTGATTAAAAACTTCAACAAACTAGGCATAGAAGAACCATATCTCAACACAATAAAAGCTGTATACAACAAACCCTCAGTTAACATCATGCTGAATGGGAAAGGTTGAAAGCTTTTTCTTTAAGATATGAAACAAGACAAGGATGCTCACTTTCATCATTCCTATTCAACATATTTCTGGAAGTTCTAGCTAAGGTAATCAGGCAATAACAATAAATAAATGACATCAGCCCAGCACGGTGTCTCACACCTATAATCCCAGCACTTTGTGAGGCTGAGGCAATGGATCACTTGAGGTTAGGAGTTCAAGACTAGCTTCGCTAATATGATGAAACCCCATCTCTACTAAAAATACAAAAATTAGCAGGGCATGATAGCATATGTAATCCCGGCTACTCAGGAGGCTGAGGCAGGAGAATCGCCTGAATCTGAGACGCGAAGTTTGCAGTGAGCCAAGATTGCACCACTGCATTCCCGCTTGGGCAACAGAGTGAGACTCCATCTAAATAAATAAATAAATGAATACCATTAAAATTGCAAAAACAAAGAAAGTAAAATTGTCCCGCTTTGCAGATGACATAATCTTATATCTAGAAAAACCAAAGATTCTCCTAAAAAAAACCTCTTATATCTGATGACCAAAATTTAGTAAAGTTGCAGAATAAAATATGAACATACAAAAATTAGTAGCATTTCTGTACACTATAGTAAAATAGTTGAAAACGAAATCAAGAAGGCAATCCCACTTACAATAGCTACAAAAAAACTCTAATAATAAACTTAACCAAGGAGGTGAAAGGCCTCTACAAGGAAAACTGCAAAACACATTAAAATAACATGGCAGGACACAAACAAATAGAAATATATCCATGCTCATGAATAGGAAGAATTAATATTGTTTAAATGACCATACTACCCAAAGCACTATACAGATTCAATACAATTCCTATCTAAATACCAATGTCATTTTTCACAGAAATAAAAAAAAAAATCTTGAAGTTCATACAGAACCCAAAATAAGAAGAATAGCCAAAGTAATCCTGAGCAAAAAGAACAAAGCTGAAGGTATCATATTACCTGACTTCAAATTATATTACAAGGCAATAGTAACCAATACAGCATGGTATTGTTATAAAAATAAACATAAAAACTAATGGAACAGAATAGGGAACCCCAAAATAAATCCTTATATTTACACCCAACTAATTTTGACAAAGACACCAACAATATACACTAGGGAAAGTACACCCTCTTCAATACATACACAGGGGAATTTGAATATTCATATGCAGAGGAATGAAACTGGATCCATATTTCTCATCATATATAAAAATCAACTCAGACGGATTAAAGACTTAAGACCCAAAACTATAAAACTACTATAAGAAGACTACTATAAGGAAAATATTTCAGGACATTGGTCTAGGCAAAGATTTTACAGCTAAGACCTCAACAGCATAGAAACTAAAACAGAAAGATAAATAAGATTATATTAAACTAAAAAGCTCTGCACAGCAAAAGAAACAATCTAAAAGTGAAAAAACAACCTGTTAAATGGGAGAGAATATGTGTAAACTGTTCATCCAACAGGGGACTAATTCTCAGAATACACAAAGAACTAAAATAACTCACCAATAAGAAACCAAATAATGCCATTAAAAATTTGGCAAACGACACAGACAATTCCCACAAGAAGACATACAAATGGTTAACAGGTATATGAAAAAATGTACAACACCAATAATCACCAGGAAAATGCAAATCAAAACTACAATGAAAGATCATCTTAGTCCAGTCAGAATGGCTATCATAAAAAACAAAAAATAAAAGATGTTGGCAAGGATGTGGAGAGAAGCAAACACTTACATGCTGTTGGTGGGAATGTAAATTAGTACAAGCACTGTGAAAAACAGCATAGAGTTTCTCAAAAAACTAAAGATAGAACTACCATATGATCCAGAAATCCTACTACTGGATATCTATCCAAAGGAAATCAGTATACCCAAAGGATACCTACACTAGCATGTTTATTGTAGCACTATTCAAAACAGCAAAAATAAGGAATCAGTCTAAGTGTGCATTAGTAAACAAATGGGCAAAGAAAATGTGGTACGTATACATAGTAGAATACGATTTGGCCATTACAAAGATTGAAATCATGTCATTTGCAGCAACTTGGGTGGAACTGGAGGTCATTATGTTAAGTGAAAGAACCCAGGTATAGAAAGATAAATACCACATGTTCTTACTCATATGTAGGAGCTAAAAAACTTGTTATCATGGTGATAGAGAATAGAATGACAGATATTAGAGGTGGATAAGTGTATGAGGAGGAGTGGGGAAATGAACAGAGGTGGATGAGTGGGTATAAACTTACAGTTTAGATAGAAAAATAAGTTCTAATGTTTGACAACAGACCAGAGTGACTATAATTAGTAACAGTGTACTGTATCTTTCAAAATAGCTAGAAGAGAGAACTTGAAATGCTACTCTTTTCAAGGTGATGAAATGATAAATACTCAAGGTGATGTGTGCCCCCAAATAAGCAGATTTGATCATTACACATTCTATGCATGTAAAAATACTTACATATATCATATAAGTACATAAAGTATTATGCATCAATAAAAGCAAAATGTAAAATATATAAACAATATAGAAATCAGAAAATTAAAATCTCAGGTATATTTTATAGTTATGTTTTATTCTGAAATTGGATCAATTTTTGATATTCTTTTCTTTTGTCTTATTGTCACACAATAACAAGGTAGAAAATATATCACCTAATTTTAGGTGATTATATTGGGGACAAAAGACAGGGTTATTACTGAGGGTTCCACATTGAGTAGCAGAATAGAAAGAGATACAATTCTTTTGACAACCAGACCACTGCTTTTGCTCATAGGTCTGGGTGGCTCCTTTTTTTTTTTTCCTGCAAATTCCACATGCAGCATTAATTAGCAAGCTGAAAGCACTTTCATTTTCACTTTTGGCTAGCAGACTTCAATGAATCTCTAATTTACACATTTCAGCTCTGCAGACATTTGCAGACCAATATTTTAAGAGCAAGTCTTTATTTGGCTTAGCCTCCATTTCTGTATAAAGTTAAGATGTGCATTTACTTGTCATTTCAGCAAAACCCTTGCTACAGTTAATTAATGGTTCCAAAAAAATAAGTGTGTGGTCAATTCCATTCCACTTTTCTTTAGCCTGTAAATTGTTAGTTCTTTTGTAGTAACAGCTAGTTTAAACACAATGAAAACATCAGGAAAACATTGGCAAAATGTTCTTTCCAACAACTGATTCAAAATCATGATAAAAATGAAAAACATATACAGACGGTTCCTGACTTACAATGGTTCAACTTAGCAATTTTTTGACTTTATGATGGTGTGAGAGAAAGACATATTCAGTTGAAACTGTACTTCGAGCACCCAAGCACAGCATTCAATAAATAGCATGAGATATTCAACATTTTATTATAGACAGGCTTTGTGTTAGATAATTCCATCCAACTGTAGGCTAATGTAAGTATTCTGAGTGTGTTTAAGGTAGGCTAGGCTAATATATGGTGTTAAGTACTTTGGGTATGTCAAATCCATTTTGATTTAGAGTATTTTCAATTTACAAAAGGTTTGTTGAGATGCAATCACATTGTAAGTTGAGAATCATCTGTGTTCAAAATTTTGGTGATGATATATTTAAGAAAAACTATTGATTGATCTATTTATCTTTCTGATTTGAAAAGATGCATATCAAACTGTTAATGGAGATTACTGTTGGGGGTACAGTAGTTTGGGAGTGAAGAATAGGGGAACGCTTCCTTTTTCTTTATACATTTTGGTCCTTTTGGGAATTTTTTCATGACTATATACTTCAAATGAATTTGTAATAATTTATTAATCTTATATTGGTGATAGAAGCTATTTTGAGGATGAAGTTATTTTGAGGTGATTGAAGCTATTTTCAAAATAGAAGCTATTTTGAGGTGATTGAAGCTATTTTCATGAGGAAAAATGCTTCAATCATGGATATGTATTTTAAAACAAATGTATATTTTATTACTATACTTTATTAATCAATTCAACTTTGAAATAAAACAACATGTAAGGCAGGGGTTCTTAGCCCATTAGTACATGGGTGAGGAAACTACTACGGAAGTGTGAGGTGAGATACCAACAGAAACAGTGTATTAAACCAAAGTCTGTATACTTTCCACTTCTCTATGCTGCAGGGCAATGAAAAATGAGTCAATTGTATCATTTAATGGAATCTCCTTGTGTTTCTAACTTATGTGTCATGAAAGATAAACAATGAAAAGAACCATGTGAGATATGCTCTGGTGACAATGATACAGCCCAGAATTCAAGGCATTCCCATGCAAAAATTGTTCATATAAATTTGGTCAGAAATATATTTTATATTCGTGTCCTTTTGTTGTAAAATTAGTAAAAGATCTATTTGTTTTCCAAAATATTAGAAATGGGTGCAGAGAACATTTAAGTTGGCAAGTAACACTCCAGATAATTTTGTCTGATCATCAAAAATATTCTAGGATGAAAAAACATAATTAAAATATTTGCCAGATTATAAATTGAGTTTTCTATTGCAGGTCCAATAGCATACATTTTGCTTTCAATTACTATTTCCTCTGAACTCAAATATTTAAAATAAAAGAATTGCCAATAATGTCAGTCCCAGCATTGTTACTTTTCTTGACATGTTGAAAACTATGATATACATTTTAAGGTAGGATAAGCCACTAAGAAAATGAAGTCTTGAGGTGTAAAAGAAGCAAGGCTAAAGTAAAATGTTTAAATTCTCAGCTCAAAAGAAACCTTAGGAGAAGAACTTGGGAACAATGCTGTGAGCAGTTGTAACAAAAATTGAGTGAAAAAAACCACATTCTTGGACCTTTCCCCCCCACTCCCTACTGTGAAGAACGGCAAACAGAGGAAAGAACTAAAGGCAAAGAAAATCCTTAATATCCTCTATGTGGCAGGTGTGAAGGGAAGCACGTGTCTCTTTCCTGATATAGGAAATAGTTATCCCTGGGGACCTTATTAGCTAAAGTGAAAAAATAAAAAACAAAAAAAAAAAAAAAAAACACTTGGTTATCAACCTTAAATTTTTTACATGCTTAAAGCAATTTCTAGGAAGTGAATACACATTTGCAGCATTCTTTAATAAAGCCATGGCTTCTGGGATTTTCTATATTTCTAAACTTCTTTCAAAGCATTAGAAAAGCATTATAGATTTTCTTCTTTCCTTTCTTTTTAATTTTTAATCTTTTAATAGTTGGGGTAACCAATATTAGACAAAGTTGGAAGTTACAGACGGTATCAACAAAGTTAATTTCTTATTCTACTTTTAAAATACACTGGGTTTGTTCTACACATCACAACATTTAGCCATATTGTAATGTTGACTATCGTTCTTAATATTTATTACATAGGGCTACAGTTTATAATGTTATAGTTAGATTTTACTAAAGGGTATGGGCTATAATTGATTTTATCACAAAATAGTAATCTTTAAACAGTTTTCTGTTGCATGAAGTTATGCATGTTATTTACAAAAATATAGTTCCAGGCAGCAATATAAAATTATACACAGACATGAATTCAGGAGCAAAAAATGAACACTTTTTCTACAAATCACAAAGTTTTTAATATACTTTAGTAAAATCTGATGTTTTGGTTCAGATATTTACCTCATTGACTCTGTTTAAGAGCTGATTATACACTTTGCCTTTTCCTTACTCTGGCTCTAATTTTCCTACACTTCTCCCCAACCCATTCAGTTAAATCTTTGAATAAGGCTACATAAACAAAGAGGCAAGTTCCCTAGCTAGTAATGATAGCTCACTTTCCCACATGAAAAACTCTGAAGACATCTCTCTCACCAAGCCCTTTTCTATCTGCAAGAAAAGAATAAAACTGTGCCAGAAAACATGATGGTATTTTCTAAAGTTTAGAGGAATATGTCCACGATTCCTATCCCAATTATTAATCCCAGTGGATTAACATGAATGATCAAATGTTGAAAAGTTATCTGTGGATTTTTAATCATATACGAAAATTTTAGGTAAAGGGTAGGAGAGATACCATGTATATTCATAGACTAAGTGCTTCTGGAACACCAATCGAAGAAGGAAGGCAAGAAAAAAGAAATGTGACCAGTAATTGAAACTGAAATTGGCAGATGAACGATAGTGAGTGGCTGCTTTCAGCTATTAAGCATCCAGTGCAGCAGGTTTCTTTATAGTAGTTATTTCCTTTAATTTACCAAACAATTCCACAAACTAGTTATCTCCATATTACAAATAAGAGAAATCTCATGTGCTAAAGCCTTCCCAGACAGTCAGCGCCAACTTGTCCTCACATTCTCCTTTCTGCCAGCACTGTATCTTGTACTAACTGACATTTTTCACACTTGGGAAATAGGTCGGATCACATTGTGGTTAAGACCATGAGCTCTGCAGTCAGAAAAAACATACTCAGAACTCAGTTCTGTCGTTTACAAGCTGGGAAGTTTGGACATAATCTCTCAGAGCCTTAGTTTCCTCATAGGGAGAACAGGGGCAGCTGTAGGGTTTACATTACAGTACAATTGTTACAAATAAATGAGTTCATCTTTGCAGAGTAGCTAGCCCAGTATTTGGTCCATATCAAGGAAGGTAATATTATCTTTGAAGAGAGAGAAAGCCTCTGATTTTCTTCATTTACTTGCAGTGTGCTTTGGCAAAAGCAGGTCCATAGTATTAATTTATTAAATGCTCATTGAATGAATGACAAATAAATGAATTAATGTATGTATGCAAATATGTATTTATGCATATATAGATGGATAGATAATCTTTTGCATCCTAAGAGAGCAGTTTTACTATTAAAGCTCCAATTATCTTTATAATTTTCTTCTTCCTAGAGTAGGATGAGTTTTTGTGAGATAATAGACTGTGACCAATAATCTGCTTTTTTTACAGAGATCAAAGTTATACATAGGTACCCAAGAGAGAACAATAAAAACAATTGTTTCTTTACCTCTTCTTGTAGGATACAGGAATGACTCTGTATAATGCATCATAAGAAATGACAATGTAAGGTGCAGAAGGAGCTGTAATCAGCCTCTGTTTTTTACTTATGTAACTTTAAAATATTCCTTTATCTTTCTTAGCATCAGTTTCCTCACTCATAAATCTGGGACATAATAGTAATATGTGTCTTACAGTACTGTGATAGTTCAATGAGATAATGTAAATTAAAGAGTGCACAGTGTAAGGGTTAAATGATAAGTTTTCTTTGAAGTAGTGAGGCGATTGCCGCTCCATCATACCCTCTTCAGTGTGTTCTCTTTAGGGTGTCTTCTTAAAAACATATAGGCCTGAATAAAAGGCCCAAACGTTGGACTTTCCAATTCAAGATTGGGGACTTCTGACCATTAAAACTTTAAATGTATACCTCTAGAATTAGCTTAGGGGCCTCTCTCATGAGATAAATAAAAAAAAACAATGATAGTTGCATCCATATCTAAGAAGAAGATAGAGAAGTTATAACTTCTCATTCTTCTCACTTTATTGTGTATGTATATGAAATTCTGTTCAGACTTTATAGTCACTTTTATGTCACTTAACATACTCTGTAACAAATCGTGTTATCTTTCTTTCTTTTAAATAGGTAGAGAGGGATCTTTTGTTAGTAGAATTGTCTTATTTCCCTATTAATTAAAAACTATAAAGTACCAAACAACTGCTAATTGTTGAGGTTGTTATTGTAATTATTATAATTATGATCATTTCAGGATCACAATTATATAAAATTATAGCAATTATCCATATGAAAAGAAAAGAAAATACTTTTATCTTTAAGTAGTTGGATAAGTACTACAAAATGCTTTTCCCAAAACTCAGCTGAATATATACTTTTTTCCTTTGCCTCAAATTTATTCTATCATATATTAATGCCAAGAGCAAAAGTATAAAAGTTCTCAAATTAAAAGTTAATAAATTTTAGACCTGTCAGACTCCAGTAATAAAAGACAAATTATTGTTGGTTATGCTAAGAAGTTATATACTTTAAATGAAAAATACATTATAAGTTTTCATATACTCTAAATGCTATGTACCAATATTAAAGAGGAAACGACATTCCAGTCAATGCTAAGGATGCTTTGAATGTTATCCAACAATGAAACCTAAAACAGACATTTATATATGATCTACCTTATGAGTAAGTTAGCTATTATAATTAAATGCAATAGTTGCTTTTTAAGACTTAAAGATCAAACTTAAGATGTCTAAAATCAAATTAGTTCCTGCTTCCCATTACCACCACTATTCTCTTCAAAGAACTCCCTCTATTGACTTCCCTATGTCTATAATGGCACCCACGCATTGTCAGTCTTGAAGGTTCTTTCTTTAATACTACCCATTCATGGGCCAAGTCTATCTGCTGTGCTTACTCTACCACACTGCCCAGTACAAGATAATACAATTTTCTATCAGTCATGCTCACCAGACTGAGTGTTTTTATGAAAACTTGAACATTAGCATTTTGCTCTGTCATTCTTATCATCTATCTTTTCATCTGTTATTTGGATGAAGCCAAATGAATCTCTTTATTTTGTATTTAATTTTTTTTTTTTTTGAGGCAGAGTCTCACTCTGTTGACCAGGCTGGTCTTGAACTCCTGGTCTCAAGTGATCCTTCTGCAACAGGCTCTCAAAGTGCTGGACTTACAGGCATGAGCCACTGCCTGCTGTGAGCCAGGTCTGCCAAATAAATCTTGGTTGAATAATAAATTAAATTCCACAGATTACATGCCTATGATTTCTTTCCATTTATTTTCTACTTTTTATTTCTAGAGTTTCTATGCTAGTTTAGGCTCTTAGTCATAATTGCCTTCCCCAACTATTAATTACCCTTACCATCTATTCATCTTACTCAACATTTGAAGAATACATCTTAACAGAGCACTGCTTCTACTTCTCATTCCTAGTTCACAAATGCCCACTGACCTTCATCTGCCCTCAAAAGTATATATAATCAAAAGTACATGTCCCAGACTGACATTCTTTTCTTTCTACAACCTAATTTCAACAACTGCTCTGGCTCTCTTCCCCATACATCATGCTATCTATTTGCTTACATGTGACTTTAAGAAAACAAACAAATTTAGCATCTTACATAATTTTCCTGAGACATGTGAAGTCAAACTTACAGCATATAGATCAAAGATTTTCATGGCAGCATAAATCCCAACATTTAAGAAAGAAAAGAGATATTGTTGCTATTTAACAGTTCTCTAAAGTGGCCCTTCTAGCTTAACAATGTGTCACAGTATCGAATCAAATATGGATAAATCAACCATTAATCTGATTTTTAAAAGCAAATAAAAAAGTGTTCATATTATGATATTATTTCTTGTGTTGAACAATATTTTTATTTTCAACATCTTTTAAAATACACATATCAACCATCAGGTAGTTTTAGAAATATCCTTAGTTTACATAACTGATCATTATGCATATATATATTAATGCCTCATGTGTTTGTTTGTTGAGTGTTCCCTACCAGAGTTTTCTGTTGTAAATTTCCTTTGCCTTCCTTCCTCTTGCGCTTTTTTTACTCTGGGATCCCATGCAAAAATTCAGACCATTTCCATATCACCTACAAATCCCAGAGCTTTCAGAAGACCTTGGTGACCTGAAGATTTTTACTCTTAAAATGACTCCTGGACTTTCCAGATTCCATTTCCAAACTCTGACACCTGTTCCGAATAGAACAACTTCTTTCCTAGATTCCTGAAGCATTGCCTTTCAAGAGAGAATCTGGCTGTGGAGGATGACCTGGTCCTCACTAAGCAATGCCTTAGACGAGCAGAAGGGGACAAACCAAACTTGCCTAAGAGAAATTATAAATCCCTGCTGGTCTTCAGTTTACAGCCAGCATTTGTGTCTAAGTCAGCCACCACTATATTTTCAAAAGAAATAAGCACAGAAGACATGGGATGGAGAATTCTAAGAAACATAAAAGTTTCTTTTAACTGGTTAGGAATACCTCCAGAAAAAATTTGGTTAAGGTAGTAAATTGACTAAGTCCCTGACTGTTTTTAAAATTTATTTATCTATCTATCTATCTATCTATCTATCTATCTATCTATCTATCTATCTATCTATCTATCTATGTCATCTATCTATACTATGTTATCTCAATAAATGGCACACATTTTTTTCTTAGCTATTCTTTTCTTTCCTAGTTCTGTTTTGTTAATTCTGCTCCATTGCTCCCAGCATCATGCAGTGACCCTCTAAGTTTCACTCTTCCTAAAATAAAGTCATTGGTCTCTCTCCTTGCTATCCAAAGTCAATGAAGAAACATAAGATATTTTAGTTTGTTCTTTGAGGAGGACAAAAAGAATACAATTGCCTCTTTCCTTTTGTCATTTTTAAGGATCCTATCCTGAACAATCAATAGAAATCTCCAAAAAGAGGTTGTTGGAACAATGTATGGCTCATTCATTGAGAGGAGCTCCCTGAATTCCTGCTTTGTGTCCATTTTCTTAAGAGTGCTAGGTTCTGCATAGTTACAACCTAAATGCTATTAAGCGAAGTATGACCCTTCTGGTTTTGTGTGTACTTTCTAACATATGAAAAGAATAATTATATCTAACATTTTAACCTACCTGTTCAACTCTAGGACCTATGGTCTATTCTAGCATTAAGTTTCGGGGAAAAGGAGTGCATGTGTGATCTGTGCTCTGTATTTGCAACAACACCCAAGTTTCTCTATTCTGAGAAATTAAAACAGCACACTTCAATTGGCAATTAAATGTTTTATGATAATAGCTATATTTAGCATAGACTGTAATGTTATTTGTAGTGTGTAGTACATTAGAAGCAGGATTTTACACAGGGGAAATAAAACCAGTTTCTAAACACATTTTCTAAACATATAGACATGATGGAAACAATTAAAAATATCATGTATCATGGATATAGCCTGATACAATTTTCATCATGAATATTTTAAATACAAAAAAAATATTCAGAGGAATACACACTGATAGTAATAAACACAGGGTTATATATTAATATAATATGTAAAATCTACATATTTTTGAAAAATTCTTTTTATTTTATTTGTGGATTAAAGTGTTCTTTTAGGTAATTAAGTTTTTAAAAGACTAGACATCTCCACAATTGATGCTAATATCAAATATTTTAAATCCATAACAAGGTTTCTAGCTTCTAAGCTAAAACACATATGCTTCATAAGAATTGTGGAAGGAATTGTGTAAGTACAAACCAAAGGGGAAAAGAAAACAAACAAACCCACATAGACATAGACATCCATCCAGAACAAAATACATTTGAGGCAATGAACAAAAAATCCTGAAAGGTATATATATTGTACATGCCTTATGCTGAAAAGTTGAAGTACCAGCACCAAATAGAATAGCTATATTAATTGCTCTTCCCTCAAAAATGCATTTTCATCATATTATAATGACCTAAAAAACCACACCACTTGTATACTTCTAAATGGATTTTAAAAATATGTATGCATAATTGTAAAAAGGACATTTACAATCCTAAAATGAAATTTTATCACTTGGTGTTGAAGAAACACAACTTGCTTACACATACAGATTTTTTCATGAATATTTTTCTCTCTCTTTATGGAATTTTAGGTTTAAATGCACAACAATCTAGGGTAAATAAATTAAGTGTCAAAAGCATATAATACATTTTTTTCTGCTTATCTAATTTTACCATGCTTCTGAGATTTTAGATGGACATTTCAAAAGTACCTAAAATTTTCCCTCAAGTTTCTGATTTGGTCAACCCTTTAAATAACAGCTGAAGTAGGAAAACATTGGCATTTATCAGAGTCTCCTCCTGTCATTTTACTGCTGCATGGGACAGTCTTCAACAAGACTTAGACAAACCTCATTCATCAATATTCTACTCTAGAGGAGCTGACACTTACTGTGAATTCTGCTCTTCAACTTAAATACCAGTGTCTGTGGCAGGCCAATTCTATCATTGCAGATCCAGCATCCCTCAGGCGAGTTCCAACCTTTCTCTCGAAGTGCACCCAGGGATTAGTCTGACTTCCCCTAAATTCTCTCCTCTGCACAGTAAGAGCTAATCTTTCCTGTATGAAGCAGGAGATGGTGTTGCTATGACAACGGAGCACATTCTAGCAGTGGGACTACTGAGATGAGCCTTCAAAGACTAAGGGAAACATGCACTCAGTCTTCCTCCAGGGCTATGGGCTCCTTCCTTTAGGATTTAATCTCCCAACAAGTTTACTGTCAGACTGGGTTGTTGATTATCTGTACATTTTGCTACAGGGAGATCACTGGTTAAGAACATGGCTGGAAGATCACAGAGTTATTTAATAAAAGTGCCATTTTCAGTTTTAATAAATTTCCAGTTTAAATGCTCTGTGCAGCTTTGTTAAAACACTACCCTCATTTAAATTAAAAGCATTTTGCTTACTTTTAGATTTTTTAAAAGGATTAAAATGAGTTAAGAATGGCACTACCAAGGAGAAAATTTACCTTTTTTTTTGTTTGTATATCATCACCATTGTATCAACTTGAAGGTTAGATACAGTTACACATGGACTGTCTCTCTCTCACACACACACACACACACACACACACACATATCCATTTTCTCTCTCCAGCATCGTCTGGAGCCTTGAGATTTCAGAGTGGGGGAGGGGATATGCTAACAAAAGCAAATCCTGCAGCCACATTTTGCATACATATATTAGCCAGAGAATAATCACAATAAGTGCTAATCATTTAGAAAAATAATTATAAGTGGAATTTGAGTGCCTGTGCCACAGCAGAAGAAATCTAGTATCAAGCCATATTGTATGAGGGCAGATTTTATGTGTTATTTTCAAACATGGCAGTTAAATTTTTTGGAAAATAATGAACACATACATTATTATATATTTTAAACAGTTGATAATACATTTTAATGGTTCTAACCGTTTTGAACATTGAACATTCGTTTTTCTTCAGAAACATTGCTGTAATTCAAACGAGTACATCCTTTTCATTGGAAGGAAAGATACAGGACAGAAAAAGTTTTCCCCTCTGAGGAACAGAGGTTCAGTTTATTCAATCACCCTGGGTCAGGATTTCACCCAGGTAGTCATCTGAACTGTCCTTTTTACTCCTTAATTTCTCCTTAATCATTTCTATTTATCAATCTTTTATGTGAGGAGCACCTATTCCTGAACACCACCCTTCCCCCGCTGGCTGTAATTATTCTCCTTTGTGGCTGAAGCAATAGAATCTATATTATCTACATCTACTCTTTCAAGTGCCGAGAGAGAACAGGACTTTATGGATGTCTCTGTCACTCAGAAGTGTGGGGATCTATATGCCAGTTAGATTCAATGCCACATTGGCCTTCTAGCAAAATCATAGGGGCTAGATTTAGTTACTTCTTGCTTGTCACCCTAATGAGTTTGAAAAGCTTTTATTAACTAGAATCTCATTATTGCACACAATGCATCTATTTACATTGAGTAGTTCATATAAAATAGGGCATTTTAAAATACATTATGATTTGCATTTTTTTTCATTTCTATCATAGTAAAAAATGTTGTTAAATTTTTGCTTAATGTATGCCTTGGAATATATCTCCAGGATACATATGTACTCACTTCACAATAGATGCAGATAATTTTTCCCCTCACGATCCTCTTTTCAGAGCTTGCTCAGAAGATGCATTCTCATAATTCAAAAAGTTATAGTACCTGTTTTCATTATGTTCATTATTATCTAATTAGTAAATAGCTTTCTTTTTTTGAAAGAAAATTCACTCTTAGCTTCAGGGAAACTGGACAAATGCCAACACATGTAAACAACATATGGTTTAATTTCAAAATCAATCAACCAGAATTATTTATTTCTAAATAATTTCTTAGTTAAAAAGGTGTTGAAATAATTTACTGCTATAATAGATAATGCTTACTATCTGCTATTCCTTTAGGACTGACTGCCGGGACATCCATCATATTACATATTTTCTAGCTTTCCCAAGAAGACAATATGATTTGTAGAAAACATTGTTCAGATAGTTGTGGCAAGTGTGCCACAAATTATTGAAAGTAAGTTATAAACAACTAAGGTTATATGAATGCCAGAAATCACTACTGCAAGAAATTTAATAGTTTTAGAATTTTTTCTCTTGTCTTATTTTTATAAGTCCTTCTTTTTCACATAACATTCAGTAGATCTGGTCAATTACAATAATAAGTTTGTCTTAAGTGAAATAGGGAAAGTGAGAGTAGGAAAAACAGCACTTTTCCCAAAACATGTTTTAAAGATAAACCTTAAGGCAGTTCTGAGAAAAAAGACTGAAATATTAGAGCCTATGGTAAGGGGAACAAACAGGAAGTTGAGAAAATATTTTTTCTAAAGGCTTGGACACAGCCTCCAGACTTTGGCTAGACACTGAACACAGACTCTAACGACAAACTGCATTACTAATCTCTCTCTACTTCAGTTTCCTCACCATCAGAATGGACATAATATTAGCACCTTTATAATGAGATTCTTATGAGAATTAAAGGAGTAAATATGTATAAATTTCTCATAATAATGCCTGACATATTGAAAATATTATGTAAATGTTAGGTGTCACTTAGGACCTTGAAGACAGGGACTAAATATTATTCAGCTTTGTCTCCCCTGTTCTTAATACAAAGTGTGCCATAGGGTATATACTTAATACATGAAAAGAAGTATTTTTCATATAATCTATATAATTGTAATATTTAATAAAGCAATGTGAATAGACAATACTTTAGAATTCTAAATGTATCAGAAGAAAAAAATAAATCTGTCTACATAATTATTGGTTTATAAAATTCAATAAATAAATAGGTATTCAAGTAATCAATGAAGTAAATTTTAAACATATTATGTTATTTTATACTCATTATATTTTAAGAATTATTTGCTAAACAATAAGTAAACAACGTAAGTATGATTATCTTTGAATGTGAATAACAATAACATCTCCTTTAGTTTTATAAAAGAATGAGTTATCACTTATTAGAAAATTGATTTAGCATCTACTTTAGTAGATATTGTAGTAGGAACTAGGATACAAAGACTTAGACCACTGTGCCTGTCTTCAGTGGGCTCACGAGTTAATGCAGGAAGCATATAGCCACTCAGCATAGTCTATGTGCCAGGTACTGCTCTAGGTGCTGGGGATACAATAGTGAACCAAACAGAGAGAAATGTCTACTATAAAGAAGTTTCTCCTGCTAGTGTGTGTGTGTGTGTGTGTGTGTGTGTGTGTGTGTGTGTGTCTGTGTGTGTTCAGGCAGGGGAGATGAATATATTTTAAGTATAAGTGCTTCAGAGAAAAATAAATTCAGAGTTTGGAATAAGAAAGGTAGTAGAAATAGGGATAAAATTTTAATCTTAAACAGATATATTTAATGCAAATTTTTAAGGAACACAAAAGAGCAACAAAGAAAGTACCATGTAACCAGGAAAAACAGTGACAAACTGTCCCCTAAGGAATCTGGGAAGGCTTCATACAGAGAGTTGTCAAAACCTAATGAGGATTAAATACATGAAAATGTTCTTTACTGTATATTAACTACCATTTATTCACACCATATAATTTAATATCTAATAAAACAAAGTGAATAAATAATATCTAAGGATACTAAAATATCAGGAGAGAAATATAAATTTGTCTAATAACTAATTCATTATAGGTTTACAAAGTTTAAAAATATTGCTTTAGTTGAAAAACAATTTATCCTAGCAAATCAAGTAATACATGGTTGGTCTATAAAAATAAAAGTAAATTGCCCTTACTTTTGACACCATTGCCTTTTTTTCTAAGATAAAAAAACAATTAAAGAAGCATAATTATAACTCACTTTATTTGTACAGCAAAATAAATTCCAGATGGCTCAAACATTTAAATCTTTTTTGAAAAGCTGTACAAGTACTGAAAGAAGTTGAGGGAAATGTTTTAAACACAAACATAGAGGGAAACAAACTTTGGAGTATCTGTCAGATAAATAATTTGCTGTTTGGTCCAGAAATCTACAGATCTATTCCCACACTTTCAAATTATTTATTAAATAGTTATTTATTCAGCAGCAATCATGTACAATGTAATAGGAACAGAAAGAAAAATGAGATAGTATTTAATTTCTAGAAGCTCATGGTCTAGCATTATAGTACAGATGGACAAGAACATAAGACTTTATCATTCAAAATGCTAATTATTTTTATAAAATTATACACACAATGCTATGAGAGAATCTAGGAGAGGACTTTTTCCTGGTACAGGGAGGTAGGTGTATAAAATCATTTAACAAGCATGTAGATACAGTCATCATGGAATAGACTAGAACCGACCAATATTCTCACTGAGAATAACCACAAAAGCTAATTTTGAAATATGTATGATTAAAATCTATTTAAAGGCATCAGACAGCTAAGAGGTAACCAGGACTTGAGAGCTCAAGATCCCTGAGGGAAGGACATCAGAGAAATGTGAACCAGCATTCTGTAAGCAGCTTTTTCCCTAGGGGACAACACCAATTTTGGTGTGAAAAGAGAGAGAAAGAATATGAACATACATTGCTAATAGGTGAAGAACTTTTGAAACTCTTAAAATACTGAAGAAAAAATGGATTTCAGATTGAAGATGGTAGCAATGATGTGAGTAATCAATATTTCAGAGAGAAAGTAGTAGCAGAGAAATGAGACCACTCTATGGCTTTGCCTTTGAGACTTTGCATATTCTTAAATTGCCAAGGGCAAAGGCAAATGAGACAAGCAGAAAACTGTTGAAAAAAAATACAGTAGTGTTTGCTGTACTCTCAGTTCTAAACTGAAAAGCCAAGGACCATCAGTAAGGAAGAGCTTTTATAAGCAATCCTGGCTCTCAGTTGGGACCACCATTAGATTAGACCCTCTAAGTGGAGGGAAACATATGGAGAAAAAAAAGCTTATTATAAGAACTAAAACCTAGCATGAAGTAAGTTCAACACTTAATTTAATTCAGATGATCTGTGCCCTCTTACCTGCTGGAAGATGGGAAATTCTCTCAGAACCAGATGACATTCCCAAGAGCCTCTCTATTATCACTCTACTATTTTTCATACACAGTGTCCAGAATTTAATTTAAAATTAAAATTTAATTTTAATATTATAAAAAATTACAAGGCATACCAAGAAACGAGATAAAGAGAAAAAAACAGATTTTAGAAAAACAGACAATACAAAGAGATACACAAATAACTCAGGTAGTAGAGTTCCCAGAAACAGACTTAAGAAAATAATGTTAGGAACATACAGGAAACAGATAAATGGTAATATCAGTTCTATGCTGATAAATGTTTAACCAGTTTCCAAAAAAGGGTGTACAGTATTATAATTGTACTGATATAAAAGATTTCTAACACAGTTTATGAATTATAAAATATTCAATACTCTATCATAAATTTCACATATCTAATTGATTGTTTCAGAATACTGTCATTGATTTTTACCCCATTATCATATTTGTAGGCAATGACAAGATGACTGCAATTGACAATCAAGTGTACTTCAACATGGATGTGGGTTCTTTTTTTTATTTATTCATGTTTACAAGTAAGATGAAAATGAATGTTAAAGACAAACACTGGAAATTCACCTACTTGTCAGTGATGCAATCAAATTCTTTTCTCAATCAGATAGATACTTTGTATAATTTCATTCGTTTTAAATATTTTAAGACTTGTTTTGTAGCCTAATATGAGGTCTATTCAGAAGAATGTTCCATGTGCACTTGAGAAGAATGACTGGAGTGTTATGCATATATATGTTAGGTCCAATTAGCTTATAGTATTGCTCAAGTCCTCTATTTCCTTATTCATCTTTTGTTTGGTTGTTGTTCTATTCATTATTAAAAGTGGGGTACTGAAGTCTCCTACTATTATTGTGCTGCTTATGTTCCTCCCTTCAATTCTGCCAACGTTTGCTTCATCTATTGGGAACTCGAATATTGGGTGCATGAATATAAAACATTATATATTTATTTTCTTGGTAAATTGACCCTTTTATCATTTATGTGATATTATTATCTCTAACAATTTTTGTTTTAAAATCTCCTTTTTTGATATTAGTATAGCACCTCTACTCTTTTTTAGTTATCATTTGCATAGACTATGTTTTTAATCTTTCTGACTTTCTGCCTATATGTGACCTTAACATCTAATGTTAGTCTCTTGTAGACAGCACATAGTTTGATTCTGATTTTTTAAATCCATTCACCAAATTTTATCTTTTGATCAGGGAGTTTAATCCATTTATATTCAAAGTAATTGCTGATTTAGGGAAGAATATATTATTGCCATTTTGTTAATTGTTTTCTGTATGTCTTGCGGCTCGTTTACTTCTCCTTTCCTCTCTTACTGCTTTTCTTTGCCTTTTGTTGACTTTTGGTAATGGCATGCTTTGATTTTATTCTCATTTCCTTTTGTGTACATTGTTACTGTTGCAATTGAACAAAACATTAAAGTTGTAACATATTATAACTTTCTATATATGTTATATATTATGTTAATATATTCTATATTTCCATATTATACATAAAATTTTATATATAACATATTAAACAAATTATAACATTTTATTTTAAACTAACAACTTACTCTACTCCTTATTGTCCCCACTTTTATGTTATTGATGTCCCAAAGTACATCTTTATGTATTTTATCTCCATTAACATATATTTGTCTTTATGTTTTTGTCATTTAAATTTTATATAAGAATTAAAAGTAAATTTGTGCACCAAAATTACAATAATACAGGTTACTATATTTAGCCATGTATTTATCTTTACTGAAGTTTGTATTTTCTACCTAGCATTTTTTGAAGGACTCACTTTAACTTTTCTTGTAGGGTAGATCTAGTAGAATGAATTTCCTCAGCTTTGTGTGATAAAATCTTAAATTTCTCTCCTTTTTTGAATTATTCTGTTGGCTGTAGTATTCTTGATGGATAGCATTTTTTCTTCCAACACTTTGAATAATATTATCATACTTCATTTGGCCTATAAGGTTTCTGCTGACAAATTCTCTGATAATCTTATAGAGGTTACCATGTACATGATGAGTCTCCTTTCTCTCACTGCTTTCACAACTTTCTTTGACTTTCAACAGCTTGGTTGTAATGGGTTTTGGTGTATTCTCTATGGATTCATCCTGGTTGCAGTTGGTTGAGTTTCTTAAATATGTATGTCCATTTCTTTCCTCAGATCTGGTAAGTTTTTTGTCATTATTTCTTCAAATAAACTCTCCCTCTCTCTCTCTCTCTCCTCTCTCTCTCTCTCTGCTCCTTCTTGAACTCTCATAATTTGTATATTGGTCTGATTGATGGTGCCCTACAAGTTCCTTAAGTTCTGTTCATTTTTTTCATTCCTTTTTTTTTCTCTGCTAACTCAATGATTTCACATGTTCTGTCTTCAAGTTTACGGATCTTTTCATCTGCCTGATAAAGTTTTCTATTAAGTCTCTATAAATACTTTTTCAATTCAGCAATTCAGTTATTGTATTTTTCCATATGATTCTTTTCTATAGTTTCTATTTTTACCTGATGTCCATAGACTATTTTTAAGATTCACTATTTACAATAATGTTCATATATTATTTTCAGGATTTTGTTTATTCATCTCTCTGTGTTATTTTTTAAACTAATTGACCATATTTAAAACAGTCACTTTGAATTATTTGTCAGAAAGTTCAGTTATCTGCCTTTCTTTACAGTCTATATCCAAGGTTTTGTTTTGTACATTTTATCAAGCTACATTTCCTTGGTTCTTTGCATGTCTTGTGATATTTCTTTGAGATTTGGGCATTTGAGAAAACATTCACCTGTCCCAGCCGTTATGTACTGGATTTGTGGAAAGAATGGCTTTCATCAATGAACGTAGCTATAAGTTTGAGGATCTCTCAAAAATTTTCTGAGGATTTTTTGTGCCTTTAGTTTTCTCAGATTTTCTAAGCAGCTTGCCCATTTTTTTTTCTCAGGAGCTCATAATCTCCTGCTCCTTCTAGCATCTGCTGGTAGAACTGCAGAATCTCTGCAGCTCTGAAGCTCTAACATGCCAAACTGCTTGCCTCTTTTTTAGTGGTTTCCAAAGTCTGCTACCATTCACAATACTTCAGGAAGCTCCTAGACAAACCAGAATATCTGACTCACATTTCACTCTTTTGTTGCTATCATAAAAGAAGAGCCTCTGTATGGACTGTTTCCTCCAGTATGCACTATGCTACACTGAGTCAAGAGAAGGATGTGGGCATGCAAAATTCTCTGAACTTTACTATGAGATATATATATATATATATATGTATATATATATATATATATATATTGCATTGGTCTGGGTGCTGTCACTTCTTAACTGGTCAATAGAGCTCTTAAAAAGGGATTCCAGTCTGTATATTGTTAACTCAGTGCCTCCAACAGGGTAATCAGGGCCTGAGGCCTTTTGGTTTGCCATCCTGCCAACATCACTCTCTTGTTAGTTTAATTTTAACTGAAATGCCGAGAAATACTTAAAGATGATGGTTGGTTACTGGAGAGTAATATTCAACAAGGCTTTAGTAGAATGTAATACAACCCTTGACTTGGGAAGATTTGTTTCTCCTCTAGCTTTAGGCAGAGGGGTAGTCCTGGAGTGCTTAATGAACCCTGACATGTCCCTGTGAGAGGTTTAGAAGCAGGGCAGTTCTAAGACTGATCATCACCGTAAGGCAGGGATTTTACATTGTTTGGAATTGAGAATCTAATGAAATCTACTCCCCCACCACCATACGCTTATATTTCAATATATTCTCTCTTCCTCCAAAATTCACACATGTACATATGTACACTCATGATCATACATAATTTTGCACATGATTTCTTCACCTGGTGCTCAGGTAAAGAATACTGTTATATTGAAAAACTATGTGATTTCTGTCTACATTGAGCTGCTAAGGTTAAGCCTAGATAAAACCAAAACGTCCTTTGCTGTTTATACATGCCACTGTCCTGACTTGGTCAAGCTCTTAATCAAATCTGTTTTCTAGATTGAGAGTAGAACTGAATTTCAGGAGTGTAGGTAAATGACCTATCAATTGCATCTGCTCTTGCCCTGAAAGATCTGTGATCTATCTTTATTAATAATAATAGTAAGATGTAACACTTTCTATTGACAATATTATTTGTTAGGCAATTTGTTAAATAAAAATCAGAATATGATTAAATGCACTGGATGGTCAGGGAATACTTCCTGAAGGAAATTGGACTTGAAAGTTTTTTGAGGGTAAGATTCATGCCTTATACATCTCAGCTCTATTTGCACATTGCTATGGAAATAGCAAGTGAATATAAAATGCTGCTCATAAAATTAATATTAATTATTGCACAGTGTAAATTTGTAACAGCTTTGCCTACTTTTCTTTATCTTTAAGCTTCTATGATTATTCTGAACTTCATGGATTTAAAACATGCAGAGTATGATTTCAGGAATTGTAAATGATATTTGTGCTTATTGATTTCAGCTGTTGATAATTTCCCAGTTATTTTTCTCATAAATATCATCTCTCCCCTTCTCTTCATTGTATGATATGCTCTGGCCATAATGATGCTATGCTATATCCAGCTCCTCATTTTAACAAGCCCTCTCACGTCGCCAGGTCTGTATTGTGCTCTTCCTCCGCTGGCCTACTGTTACTCATTTCTAACTCCTGATTTTGCCCCTGCTTTGTTCTGCTAGATGATGCCTTTATCTTCTAAAATTTTCTCCTGCTACCTTTCATGTCTCAAGTAAACTTTACTGGAAAAACCCTCACAGACATTTACCATCTGGGTGTAATGAGACTGCTATGTGCCTACATCTAGCAAGTACTTGTCATATTCCATTGTAATTATCACTAACATTGCAATCTTTATAAGAAAATTGTGAACTTCATGAATGTAAAAATTTTATCTCACAACTAGAAATTGTATCCACAGTTTCTAACCCAGTGCCTGAACTGTGAGAGATCCTAAAAACATAAATATACATATTGCAATAATGAATGATTAAATGGGTCTACCACATTAGGAAAAAAGGAAACTAAAACAAGTTGTGTGTTTAACTTACAATTTCTAGTTTTTCTCAAATCCTTTTCCACAGCCTCTGCCTTCTGAATGTCTTTTCTGTTGACCTAGAAAGCCATCAAATTGATTATTCTTTCTTCAGCATCTACCTTTCTCATCAATTCTCTGGACTCTGCACAAAGGAGTCTTTGTAAAATGCAAATCTTATTCTTTATTGGCTTCCTATTTACTTCAGTTTTAAATTCAAACCCTTCATCATGACAAAAATGTTAAAAATCACTAATATATATATTATATATGTTTATATATATGTTTATATATATATGTATATAATATATATTATATATAATATACATATATATATATATATATATACACACACTTAGTTTATACATACCGGATACGTGATATAATTTAGTCCTCAGACCAACTCTGAGAGTATTGTCCTTATTTTATAAAATACCCCCGAATCAAAGCTTTGTCCTATGCAGCCCTCTTTATCAGCATTTATTGAAAGGATTTATACTTCACTCTCATATTACATAACTGGAAGTTCTCTGGACACACCACACTCTCTTCTGATACCGTGTCCTTTATATGTCTCATGCTCTCTCTCTTCCTGGCATATCCTGTTCCTCATTGACTGGTTAATTCTGATATTTTTTTAATGTCTAGCTCAGCATCTTTTTGTTCTTGGAAGCCTCACCTGAATGCACCCAAACTGATAGATTACCTTCTTCAGTGTTGCCACAGTACCTTGTGTATATTGTAAACACTGTCGCTTGGGATCACTAGCTTTCAAAAATGGCTTCAAATAATCTGTGCAACCCATAACTTTCTCCTTGCGAAATAACCTCCCTGAATATGGACTGGTCTGGTTTGAGACTCCCTTTAACCAATAGAATATAGAGGAAATGACCCTCTGTAAGCTCTGAACCTAACTCCTGGGAAGGTCTAAGTTCTTTAGCACTTTGTATACCACTTAGCCACCAAGTAAATGTCTCACTACCCGCTGAAGAAACCACGTGCAGAGACCGTGTGGAGAGGCCATGTGGAGAACAAGAGGCTCTGACACCTGGAGAAAACAGACCCAAATGATCTAGTACTCAAATTCATTGCTAAATGAGCTTTCCAGCCTTCCCCCACACCAAAGTATAGGTCATTGAGTGAGCCATCTCTGACAGTCTGGGCCGGTCAAATCCTCAGAGGACTGCAGGTCCTGCCAACACTGGGAGAAGCAGAAGCATCACCAGCTAAACTCTGTCAACTCACAGAATCACAAGAGATAAAAAAGTGGTTACTCTTTTAAAGCGCTGTGTTCTGGGTGATTATTTTTAAGCAGCAATAAGTAATTATAATATCCTGTCCCCCAGTCTCTGAACAGCTTAAGAGTGAATCTGCACTATATCCACCCCTATACTCACAATCCCTAGAACAGCACTTTCTAGCCAAGTGGTCATCAGTAAATGTCTCCTGATGGGATTAATAAATTCAATTATTCTCAGTTTGAATATGTAAACACAGGATTGTGTTTACATTTTCAAGTTTGAACTAGTTTTTAATGATATTGCTTTACATAGTTGGGAACTATGTAAATCATTTCTGAATTAATTGGCTTAATTTATTTACATGTCCCAACCACATGGCCTAACTTCCCCATAATTACTTTATTTTTCATTGCATTTATTTCTTATTAAAATGCTATATGTTACTAATTGATGGTGTTTATTTTCTGTCTTCCCCACACCCTTCTTCCCATTATTCTAATACAAGTTTCAGGAGGACAAGGAAAGGGTTGCTTTGCTTGGTCTTGTTTTGCTTTTATCCTGCTGGTTCATTGATTTCTCCCAACTACCTAGAACAGTGGCTAGTAACAGTGTATGCTCAATACTTGTTTGAATTAATTCATTCATTTTTAGGAGGAAATGGACAAATTTGTGAGACAACATCATAAAGAAAACCAAGACTTAGAGAAAGTTCATGTGTGGTACCTAAGAAGAATGACTACATAACCTGGGGAAAGAAATTTCATTCCTCTGTGTTTTGGCAACTACTGCAGAAGGAATATCTAGGTGAAAAAGATAATCCATATGAAATTCACTGACCTCTTAAAAATAAAAATGCTCTGTAAATGCACAGACATCATTCCTGCCTTGCTGCATGATTTAGCGGAAGTCACAAAGGTATTTCTTAGACATTCAGTATTTTTTCTTTAGAAAATAGAACTTCAAATTTACTTAGAGAAATGTCTAAGGCTGACATGTCCTACAAGTGTGAGGTTTTTTTCTTTTTACTTTTTTGAGGTGGAGTCTTGTTCTGTCATCCAGGCTGGAGTGCAGTGGTACGATCTAGACTCACTGCAACCTCTGCCTCCTGGGTTCAAGCTATTATCCTGCCTCAGCCTCCTGAGTAGCTGGGATTATAGGCACACATGCCTGGCAGATTGTATTTTTAGTAGAGATGGGGTTTCACCATGTTGGCCAGGATGGTCTCATCTCCTGACCTTGTGATCCATCTGCCTTGGTTTCCCAAAGTGCTGGGATTATAGGTGTAAGTTTTATAGAAGTGTGAGTTTTATGGAAAAAGAAACCATAAGGTTTATATAAAACAAAACAGCCTTATATTATCATGTAACACTAACTTAAATGTTATAAGATATAAGACTATGAGAGAACACAGTTAAGATCTAAGTTTATATACATATATTTGGCTTAGTTTTCAGTTAATAAAAGATATTTGAAAGATATTTGCTGAATTAGTGTTGAATACACAAATTCTTCTTAATGATACTCTTCCACATATAGAGGGTAAGAAAAAGATGAGGTGTTATTGACAATACTCAAATCCTGTAGACCTAATTATATGGGGGAAAGAAGATCACCTTTAATACATTAACCTATTATAATGCTCATTACTGTGATTCTAAGTTGAGACACTTTCAGAGCCCTTGGGAAAAATAACCTGTGCATAAAATGACTTTACGGGATGGTGGCTAGGGCATTAAAATATTTCCTAAAAGGTCAACCAGTAGTCAGGCTAAACACATTCTCTCAAGGCACATGTAAAACATAGCTTGAATGACACTACTGGGCTGATTATGAACTTGGCTCAGGAAGGACATGCTTGTTGTTTTCTTTAATTCCACATTGATGGAGTGATGACTACTAAGTGGTGAAGTAATAACTCCTAAGAACCATGAATAAACAAAAGACAATAAAACATAGTCAGTTTATTATAATATCTACTGTTTGTTTTTATATGGAGTAATATTTTTATTCATAATATAATAAATTAATCGAGATAAAGGGATCATGTCTTAAATACAGACTGTATTTCTTTTAATATTTAGAAAGATTGAACAGTCAGTAGGCAGTTAACACTTTTTATCATAGTGGCTACAACTCCTCTAGTCATATTCTGAGGAACTACCTCTTTCTTCAATTACCGAAGGAACTAACTGTGTATTATTCAGAAAGATATATACTGAGAGAGACATTAAGCCTACCACAATAGGAAAAAGTAGATAGCAGGAGCACAGATAAAAGTGAGATAAGTATAAGATTTGGCAAAGTAAGGGAAATGGTCAAAGGAAGAAAATGAGGACTCAAAATAAGAAATGCCCAATGCCCAATAAGAACGTGCCATATTGGTATTCTGTTCACATATATAACAAACCTGCATATTTTGCAGATGCACCACTGAACTTAAAAAAAATTTTTTTAAAAAGACGACAAATATCAAAGTTCATGCTGTTAATGATTAACAGAAATTCTTGATTAAAGGAACAAAAGAAGAAAAGGGGCTGTAGAAACCTGGTAGAAGAGAAAAAATAAGATATATTAGTTAAAAACTTCAGATAACTACAGAAATTTAGCACTGAATAATGAACCTTAGATCTCAAACATCTGAGCTTCACCTACGGGGCAAAGAAGGGAAGCAGCTGAACCTCTTCTGGAATTCATAAATTAGCAAAAGAAGTACAGCATGGCCCTTTCTTCATAAATGTATAATATGCTGCAGCAATAATGCCTGCCATTTCCATTCCATTCCCCATTTGAAATTTTCAAAATTTCTAAGAAACACATTTAATCTGGTTTGTATGCAAATTGTGTTGAAAGAGAGGTTATATGACTTTTAAAAAATAATATATTCAATTTCACTCAAACGTCCAACAAATTTTTTAAATCAAAATAAAAATAGGAAGGTAGATGAAAAATATGTCAATATCAATTGTTGTAGAAGAAAGCCACTTGAACTTTTACACTAGCAGATAGAAAGCCATAGTGCATATTCATAAAAAAACTACCTATATCCAGAATAAAATGTTTTGAATATTTGAAGTAAATGCAAATCCTAAAAAAAAAAGATTGCTAATTTATATAACTGGTTAGACATTTTCAAATTTGTCATATATAATGCCATTAATCATTTAATTAACTTTATATCATAGAATTACAAGAGAAGTTCCTTATGGATGCTATAATGTCTTTTCTATTAGTATTGAACCCTTGTTTCTGAAAAGGTAGAGAAGAGTGATTTACCTTTGATACTCTTTATGTCTCATTCATTCCTCAGTCAATCATTCCTGGGTGAGGTATAAATGAAAGATGAAAAACTGAACCCAAATGAAGTAAATAGAGAAGAGAAACCACAGCTATATCTTGACTTGATCCAACAGGAGTGATCAGACTATGGGGAAATAAAGCTGAATGGATGGCAACTCTGATCAGCAGCAGCAATGTAGAACCACTGAGCCAGAGGTCTCAATACAAGTACTCCCTTATAGGAGTATGTGTTGGGCAAATATTTCGCTTTTCCAAAATAAATTAAGTGGAACTTTCAGTTTTTATCATCCCATTACTTAATATCCATTAATTATCTTATTTCCCCCTTCCATTTGCACTCCATCTTACCCCTGAAATACAAGTTTAAGGGAATATAATTAATCAAAGTTATTTAATAAAAATTTTACAATCTCTGACAATAGAAATTGCACTGTAGAGGAATAAATATTCAGTATTAAAATGAAGTACATGAGGCTTTCGCTCTTGTACTTAAAATGTGTTATTGGACACAAGTCAGCACTTCAAATCTGAGTGTTCCTATCTGTTAAGTGAGCATAACTAACCCTCTGTTAATATTAAAGAATTTTTGATAGGACCAAATAAAATAATGTCTGTACATTATCTTTATAAATCATGATGTGAAACAAAAATATAAGCAAACATTGTTGCTTCCAAATATTATATACTGCTTTATTTACTGTTATATAACAATTAATAAATATATAAACTATATCAATAGTATATCACTGAATATAGATAGATTTTTTCTCTCAAGGTGATATTATATTGTTTAAAAGGAACACATCTTAGGAGTTCAACAAAAGTGCTTTTATTATGGTTACACTGCTCTAGAGAAAACAATTAATTCTATTTATGCATTTGGAAACTGACATTTATTTTTCCTTGCCACACACTGACTGTTATAATTGAGTGGTTCTTGTGTTTAGAAATAATTAACAATTATGAGATACAAAGACCATCATATGAAATCAAACATAACCTACAGAATACAATCAGCAGATTGTCGCTTATGAAACACAAAGCATTTTGAGTCTTTTACTGGTGCAAGATGAGCATTATTGAAAGATCCAATGAGTCCAAGGAAAGTGAAGCAGGGACTGCAGGACTAAACAATCTATCCTTAGTCAAGTTTTCTTATTTGCTGAAATGTAATGAAGCAGGTCAAGGAATAAAGAAAAATGAAAGCTACAACAAAAGATTGTCAACAATACCCTATGCAAAAATACTGCAATAGTACTGGTTGTATTGTCTGAGACAGTATATAGCTTCAGAGCACATGTCCTTTTCTTCCTTCACATTTACTATGTTATGAAAACCTTGGACTCTATACCCTCCATTCCAAAGTTCATCTGAAATAGTATCAGAGAAATTACAGAATCTACATCTAATCATTAAAGAGGGGAACTGTTCTTTAAGGATCACATACTACAATACAGTTTATCCTGATAGATTAGCATGCATTCCAAGTTATGAAATGCCAATTTATGCTCGTAGACTCCTATTGTTATGAAAACTACCCTTTGAAATTCTAAAATGCTAAACAAATATGTAGTAGTATTAATAGTAGTGCTCTCTGTGATACATAATTTAGTAGTATTATTATAGCAACATAAGTCAATCATTACATAAAGTTCTGTGGGTTGTCTTTATGTATCATTAATATCCCCAAAATTGATGAAGTTGACTTAAGTCTTGGAAATCTTAAAAGTGTCTGTATTTTCTATCCAAAGGAGCTTACTATGATTATTGTAATGCATAAGAATTTCAAAAAACATGAGTTTTATTCCCCATAGTGTTTTTAAACATATATACATATTTTTAACATATATATATATACATACACACATATACAAGACACATTATGTTTTATATATATAAAATATAAATATATATATAAAACAAGACACATATTATATATATAAAACAAATATATATATAAAACATAATATGTCTTGTTTTTATGCCAAAAAAGAAAATATACAATATTCACTTGTATAATAAATAACAATCTATAGCAAGCTTTTTGGTTTTATTAAACCACTTCAATAAAAACAGGCAGTCAGCTTGAATAAAAACAGGCAGTCAACTTATTTAGATAATGATATCACTTCATCCTTTAGCAGAGAAAAGAGTTTAGTCTTATTTAGAAATTAGCATAGAAATCCAGCCTAGAAGAGACAGCAAATGCTTGAAAGAGAACACACGGATATAATTTAGTTTATTCTCTCAAGTATCCCCAATCATCTCCTAAATTCATTTGATTTTGTAACTTTGACACTTAATATTTATTAATTTCTCTGGAGGTTAAAATGTTAAAGTAACTAAGAACTGTAACAGCTTATTAATCCTCACATAAACTGATTTCCATTACCCTTTCAGTTAAATGCATCCTCCCTACATGCCTATTGAAGTTAAAATAATGTCACAGTGCATTCTAAAATTCAGAAATCAAAAGAGTGAAAGTTTAAGTATTATAAAAGTAAATACCCAATAATTTCATGTAAAGCAATGCTTCATTTGTTAAGGCTAAAATGCAGAATTTTTAAAATCATTTGTGCTACTAGTAAGGATTCTGACATGCAAATGAGTCCCCCCACATGCAAAAACATTTTTAATGGATTTCTCTGTCACTATATTGCAAAATGCACAGAAATTGTAGTGAAGCTTCCTTTTACTTTTTAATTATAAGTCTCATGCAAATCTATGTTTACTCACTAGAACATAGTACAATAAATTTAAAAATTTTGAGTAGTCTATTAACTACATATCTGATTACAGGTATATAGAAGCTTTTGATAAGAGATTAAGTGCTAAGTAATTGATTTCTAAGAATTTTCAGAACACTTGTTTCTTTGGTTTAGTTAAGGATTTTGGCTAAAATATTAGAGGAAATTTTTATCTATTATAAAAAGGAAGTAGACATTTTAAATCTTTGCCATTAAATGGCATATAGTTATTATACTTTCAGAAGTTTTCAATATCTATACAACTTTTCAAAAATAACCCTTAAGAGTTTGACTTGGGAATTGTTAATATCAAAAAAAAATACATAAGCAGGTTCACAGGATTCATTTCAAGTATATAGTCTAACAACAAAAAATAATAATTTAAAATCTGCTTTGGGAATTCATAAGTAGTGATTCAAAGTAATTTCTGTGTGAATTTTAAAAATAATAGCCATAAGTAATTTAATTTAGAAAGCAAACTTGAAATATCATTTTCTTTCTTGAAAAGTTATATAGTAAAACATTCATTCTTTGTTCCATATGATTCATTCACTTGAGAATTATCAAACAACTTTCAAGAGATGTTATCATTTATTACATTAAAGTAGAAAGATTCTTATTTCTATCCTTAAATTGTCAGCAGCTACTCTTAATCTTTCTGTGTGTCCAATTATTTAAGAGTCTTTACAGCTGCTTAAAATATTTGTATAATATAGCCTTGAATTTACTATAAAGAGAAAATATTTTGGAGCTATGTTACAAACAATATTGAAGTATTTACATAGAATTTGAAAGTTCAAACTTTACTTACACTACACACTCTAACATTTCAAAGAAGCATGTAGTGGCTAGTAGAAAACTTGCATGTCAAATCATTACTAAAGTAATCCAAAACTGTCTATGAAACAAAATGTTTTAATTGATTATATTTGTAAAGTTTCTTATTTACAAAGCTTTTTTTCTAAAAAATGAAGTATAAGTGTATATTCTTTTCCTAAGATAATGTTTAACCTTTGTTCAAGAAGATTGTGTTTGCTTTTTCTAGTCTATATATAACAATAATTCCAAAACTCTATACATAAACAATGTAAAAGAATAATCAGTGGCTGGCAAGATGGCCAAATAGGAAGAGCTCCAGTCTGAAGCTTGAAGCAAGATCAATGCAGAAGGCAGGTGATTTCTGCATTTCCAAGATCAATGCAGAAGGTGGGTGATTTCTGTATTTCCAACCTAGGTACCAGGCTCATCTCATTGGGACTGGTTAGACAGTGCGTGCAGCCCACAGAGGGTGCGCCCAAACAGGGTTGGGCCTTGCCTAACCTAGGAAGTGCAGGGAAGTGGTAAACTGCCTCCCCTATCCAAGGGAAGCTGTGAGGGACTGTGCCCTGAGGAATGGTGCTCTCCGGCTCAGATACTACGCTTTTCTCATGGTCTTTGCAACCCACAGACCAGGAGATTCCCTCTGGTGTCTACACCACCAGGGCCCTGGGTTTTAAGCACAAAATGGGCAGCCATTGGGGCAGATACTAAGCTAGCTGCAGCAGTTTTTTCTTTTCATTTCCTTTCCTTTCTTTTCTTTTCTTTTTCTTTTCTTTTCTTTCTCTCTCTCTCTTTTTTTTTTTAGCCCCAGTGGCTCCTGGAACACCAGTGAGACAGAACTGTTCACTCCCCTGGAAAGGGGGCTGAAGTCAGGGAGCCAAGTGGTCTAGCTCAGTGGATTCCACCCCTATGGAACCCAGAAAGCTAAGATCCACTGGCTTGAAATTCTTGCTGCCAGCACAGCAGTCTGAAATTGACCCAGGATGCTCGAGCTTGGTGGGGAGAGGGGCATCCACCATTACTGAGGCTTGAGTAAGCAGTTTTCCCTTCACAATATAAACAAAGCCACCTGGAAGTTCAAACTAGGCAGAGCCCACTGCAGCTCTGCAAAGCCACTGTAGCCAGACTGCCTCTCTAGATTCCTCCTCTTTGGTCAGAGCACCACTGAAAGAAAGGCAGCAGCCCCAGTCAGGGGCTTATAAATAAAACTCCCATTTCCCTGGGACAGAGCACCAGGGGGAAGGGGTTGCTGCATGCACAGCTTCAGCAGGCAAACATTCTTGCCCACCAGCTCTGAAGAGAGCAGCAGATCTCTCAGCACAGCATTTGAGCTGTGCTAAAAGATAGACTGCCTCCTCAAGTGGAGGAGGCATGACCTCCATGCCTCCTGACTGGCAGACACCTCCCAGGAGGGGTCAACAGACACCTCATACAGGAGAGCCCAGGCTGGCATCTGAGGGGTGCCCCTCTGGCACGAAGCTTCTAGAGGAAGAAACAGGCAGCAATCTTTGCTGTTTTGCAGCTTTCACTGATTATACCCAGGCAAACAGTGGCTGGAGCGGACCCCCAGCAAACTCCAGCAGACCTGCAAAAGAGGGGCCTGACTGTTAAAGGAAAACAACACACAGAAAGAAGTAGCATCAACATCAACAAAATCACATCCACACAGAAACCCCATCTGAAGGTCACCAACATCAAAGACCAAAGGTAAGTAAGTCCATGAAAATGAGGAAAAACCAGAAGAAAAAGGCTAAAAATTCCAAAAACCACAACACCTCATTTCCTTCAAAGGATCACAACTCCACCACAGCAAGGGAACAAAACTGGACAAAAAATGAGTCTGACGAATTGACAGTAGTAGGCTTCAGAAGGTGGGTAATAACAAGTTCCTCCAAGCTAAAGAAGCATGTTCTAACCCAATGAAAGGAAGCTAAGAACGCTGAAAAAGGGTTCGATGAATTGCTACCTAGAATAACAAGTTTAGAGATCTGGACCTTTTCCTTACACCTTATACAAAAAATAACTCAAGATGAATTAAAGACCTAAACATAAAACCTAAAACCATAAGAACCCTAGAAGAACACCTAGGCAATAGCATTCAAGACATAGGCATGGGCAAAGACTTCATGACTAAAACACCAAAAGCAATGGCAACAAAAGTCAAAATTAACAAATGGGATCTAATTAAACTAAAGAGCTTCTGTACAACAAAAGAAACTATCATCAGGGTGAACAGGCAACTTAAAGAACAGAAGAAAATTTTTGCAATCCATCCATCAGACAAAGGGCTAACATCCAGAATCTACAAAGAAATTTTAAAAATTTACAAAAATAAACAAAACAACCCCATCAAAAAGTGGGCAAAGAATATGAAAGGACACGTCTCAAAAGAAAATCACAATGAGATACCATCTCATGCTGCTTAAAATGGTGATCATTGTGTCCTTTGTAGGGACATGGATGAACCTGGAAACCATCATTCTCAGCAAACTGACACGAGAACACAAAATCAAACACCACATATTCTCACTCATAGGTGGGTGTTGAACAATGAGAACACATGGACACAGGGAGGGGAGCACTACACACTGGGGTCTGTTGGGGGGAAATAGGGGAGGGACAGCAGGGGGTGGGAAGTTGGGGAGAGATAGCATGGGGAGAAATGCCAGATATAGGTGAAGGGGAGGAAGGCAGCTAATCACACTGCCACGTGTGTACCTATGCAACAATCTTGCATGTTCTTCACATGTACCCCAAAATCTAAAATGCCGTTTAAAAAAAAATGGTAATCACTAAAAAATCAGGAAACAACAGACGTTGGAGAGGATGTTGAGAAATGGAAAACTTTTACACTGTTGGTGGGAGTGTAAATTAGTTCAACCATTGTGGAAGACAGTGTGAAAATACCTCAAGGACCTAGAACCAGAAATACCGTTTGACCCAGCAATCCCATTACTGGGAATATACCCACAGGATTATAAATCATTCCACTATAAAGTCACATGCACACATATGTTTATTGTGTCACTGTTCACAATAGCAAAGAGTTGGAACCAACCCAAATACCCATCAATGATAGACTGGATAAAGAAAATTGGCACATATATATCATGGAATACTATGCAGCCATAAAAAGGATGAGTTCCTGTCCTTTGCAGGGAGGTGGATGAATCTGGAAAACATCATTCTCAGCAAACTAACATGAGAAAAGAAAACCAAACACTGCATATTCTCACTCATAAGTGGGAGTTGAACAATGAGAACACATGGACACAGGGAGGGAAACATCACACTCTGAGGCCTGCCAGGTGGTGAGGGGCTGGGGGAAGGATAGCATGAGAAGAAATACCTAATGTAGATGATGGTTTGATGGGTACAGCAAACCATCATGGCACATGTATACCTATGTAACAAACCTGCACATTCTGCACATGTATCCCAGAACTTAAAGTATAAAAAATTTTTTAAAAGAAGAATAATCAGAAAGCCATTAGGGATCACTATAAAACAAAGAAGACTGTTCATCTTTAGACCCAAGTTGGTAATACAAATCAATATCTGAGTAACAAGGAATCAGCCACTAATGTATTAACACATTTAATCAGCCACTAAAGTATTACCACTAATGTATTAACAAATGTGTTAATACATTAGTGGTAATACAAATCAATATCTGAGTAACAAGGAATGAGCCACTAATGTATTAACACATTTTAAAATACCTTTACATATCAGGAATTATTCCATGTATAAAGCATAAAGAAAATAGAAAACATATTTTTTATCCTACTTATATTCCAGTGGGAGAAGAAAGAAAATTAAAAAAAAAAACTAGAGTAAGTTATATAGATAGAAGAAAAGAAGTGTTACAGAGAAAATAAAATGGAGGTAGTGTACAAGGTTAGCAATTTAAAGAAAGTGGTCATAGAAGACTTCACTTGGAATATTGTATTTGAACAAACTCTTGAAGAAGGCAATGGAGCAAGAAATGTAGTAGATAAAAGAATTTTAGGCAAAAGTAGCAATGATAAAAAAGAACTCTGAAGTCAATGTATTTCTGGCATGTTTGAAGTGCAGCAGGGAGGCTGTTGTAGCTGTTATTTACAGGACTTTAAATTTTACACTAAGGGATGAGAAACCACAAAAGGGCTTTGAGTAAAAGAGCCATGTGATCTGACTCCAGTCTTAAAAGAATTATCTGGCTAAGAATCTACTGTAGGAAAAAATATAAGAGTAGAATCAGGGAGATCAGGTATGAGGCTACTTTAATAAACCAGGAAAATGATGGGATGGTTTGGACTAGAATAGAGACCTGGAAGTGGAGAAAAGTGTTCAAATTCTAGGTACGCCATAAAGGCAGAAGGAACAAACATAAGAATTTTCTGGTGGACAGAATGATATGTATTTATTAGAGAAAAAAGGGAGTCATAAATCCAAGTGTTTTGGTCTGAGCAGCTGGGAGGATGAAGTTGCCTATGAGATGGAAAGGATTGCAGGTGGAGTAGGTTTTATTTTATTTATTTATTTACTTATTTAAAGAGATAAGTTCAGTTTGGGATGTATTTTTTTATTTTGTACTTATATGGCACTGTCAAATAGCCTGTTGGGTATATAAGCCTGGTGGTGGCGGGTCTGGTTTGGAGATATAAACACAAGTCATCAGTGCACAGGTAGTAGTTAAAGATGTGAATCTAGACAAAATCATCAAGAGAGTGATTGTACATGAAAAAAAAATGCTATGCAATTGCTGAGGAGTGATTTACTTCCAATTATGTGGTCACTTTTAAAATAGGTGTAATGTGATACTGAGAAAAATGTATGTTTTGCGGATTTGGGGTGGAGAGTTCTGTGAATATTTGTTAAATTTACTTGTTCCAGGTCTGAGTTCAATTCCTGGATATCTTCTTAATTTTCTATCTCGTTGATCTGTCTAATATTGACAGTATAATGTTAAAGTCTCCCACGATTACTGTGTGGGAGTCTAAGTCTCTTTGTAAGTCATTAAGAACCTGCCTTATGTATCTGGGTGTTCCTGTATTGGGTGCATATATATTTAGGATCGTTAGCTCTTCTTGTTGCATTGATCCTCTCACCACCATGTAATGTCCCTCTTTGTTTCTTATGGTCTTTGTTGCTTTAAAGTCCGTTTTATCAGAGACAAAAATTGCGGCTTCTGTTTTTTTTTCGTTTTGTTTTTTCTCTCCATTTGGTTGGTATGTCTTCCTCCATCCCTCTGTTTTGAGCCTTTTGTATCCTTGCATGTGAGATGGGTCTAGATACAGCATAGCGATAGATTTTAGCTTTTTATCCAATTAGCCTGTCTGTGTCTTTTGATTGGGGCATTTAGACCATTTAAATTTAGGATTAATATTGATATATATGAGTTTGACACTGCCATTTAATACTAGTTGGCTGTTTTGCCCATTAGTTGATGTAGAATCTTCATTATGGTGATGCTCTTTACCTTTTGTTATGTTTTTGGAATGGCTGATACTGGTTGTTCCTTTCTATGTGTAGTGCTTCTTTCAGAAGCTCTTGTAAAGCAGGCCTGGTGGTGATGAAATCTCTGAGTTCTTACTTGTTCTCAAAAATTTTTATTTTTCCTTCACTGATGAAGCTTAGTTTGGCTGGATATGAAATTCTGGGTTGAAAATTCTTTTCTTTAAGGATGTTGAATGTTGACCCCCACTCTCTTCTGGCTTGTAGGGTTTCTGCTGAGAGATCTGCTGTGAGTCTGATGGGTTTCCCTTTGTGGGTAACCCGACCCTTCTCTCTGGCTGCCCTTAGCATTTTCTCCTTCATTTCAACCCTGGTGAATCTGACGAT